>SNQJ01S0043805.1:0-22291 GCA_010110895.2 Picea sitchensis
ATACAAATATCATTAGACAAACATATCTATAAAATAAATATTCTATACTAAATTGCCATCTGTAATATTCATTAAATATTGAACTTAAAATTTGTTTGCATAAAAAATGTGTTAAACTAATTGGCATGCTCATTTTAACTAAACATATTGTACATGATGCACTACAATTTCACAAGCTCACTGACACATCTTCTGAACTACATTTATAGCAACAAACCAACAATGGTTCTCCTACTAAATACTTCACACACTGGTAAGTTTTAAAAATACTATTTGATTTATGTGTGATTTACCTATCAATGCATCAATTTTATGCTCAAACGCCATATTAGGTATGGTCGAATATTTTCCAGTGCATCGATAGCGATGGTGCACTACAAATGAAAGAGAGCACCACCATACTTTGGTGTTGTTATGAGGGTGGATGAGCCACATCATAATAGAACATTATTATCGATGCATGTGTACATTTGCTAGCAAACCAAAGAGCATAGGAAATTCATGCACACATTGTTATAATTGTATAGTGCACTTAGAATGCTTGGAAGCACCAATGCAACATATATATGTGTGTGTGTGTGTGTGTGTGTGTGTGTGTGTGTGTGTGTGTGTGTGTGTGTGTGTGTGTGCCCATCAAAAATGCTTGGTGTTGTTACTGAGTATTGGCAATATGCCTAATCTTAGGTGGAGCATTGCTTCTGATGCATATGTACATTTATTAGCACACTAGAAAATGTGGGAAATTTCCACCTATTAAGCATAACTCTCATATGCACTTAAAATGTAGGAGATCACTACTTCCTAAATTAACTTGAAAGAGAATCGACGTTTGGTGTGAGTAGAATGTTAGGGCCACACCAATAGAAAATTTCTCATTTTTTTTAATAAACAACCAAATTAAAGCCTAATTTTAAACTTTAAACCACTGAAAATGTAAATTAAAGGATAACAACCAATTTACCTCATATCTTCTCCATCGAGGCATGGTTTCCACATAGAGAAAAAATGAAAATTTGGTACTATTTTTAAAATTTTGAAATGAATACAAATCCATTGTGGAAGCAAAAGAATCGTGAAATGCAACAATCTAGTAACATTGCACTATGGGGCGGTCATAGGGGGGTAGTGAGCATTGATGCTTGTATGGGTGTAAAGCAATGGGTGATAGTTGAAATAAAATTTTGGTTTGGTAATTTAAAAAAAAATATTACGCAATCATGGTGCACCTTATATATCGACACATCAATGTGTGTATATGTATCAAATGCACTATTTATATTTTTTAAATACTTTTTTAAACCTACAACTGTGTGTGTGGTAGTGTTACACATTGGTGTTGTTAAGTATATAGGATGCACATAACTGAATTTTGAAAAAATAGGTAATATTTTTTGTAAAATATTTTAACCTTACTTGGTGTGCATGTCACAATCACACATGGGTGTTATTAAGTCTATCATGCACACTTATTATATTTTTTTTTAAAAGACCAATATTTTCAAAACTATTTAACCTATCTTGGTGTGCATAGTAGGGTTATGCATAAGACTTGTTAAATGTATTAGGTGCACAATTAAGTTTTTTGAAAAATTATAGACCTACCACAATGTGTGTCGTATGGTTACGCGACGATCTTGTTTAATATATTTGGTGCATTAACAAGCATTTTTTTAACAAATGAACAATATTTTTATAAACTATCTTGACCTACTTCGATGCACGTGGTATGGTTATGCAATGGTGTAGTTAAATATAAATGGTACACCGACGAGAATGTTTTGAACAAATGGCCTATTTAAAAATTTAAAAAAATAAATAAAAACGTTTTAACCTACTTTGGTGCAAATGGTATGGTTACACACAAGTGAACTTAAATATAAATGGTGCATCAACAATAATTTTTTAAACAAGTGGCATATTTTTTTTATAAAATATTTTAATCTACTTTGGTACAAATGGTATGGTTATGCGTTGGTGCAGTTAAATATAAATATTTTATCCTACCTTGGTGCTTGAGGTAGGGATACACACCAATGTGAGTAGTAAGAAAGAATGTTCATTGGTGTGCCATTTTAGTTTAAGGGCAATGAAAAAGAATAAGAAGAAAACTCAAGCCATCCACCTCTATTAGAAACCTCTGCTAAAGATGGAGAAGGGAGAATTGGTTACGTAAAAACCTCTACCAATTGGCGTTTTTCTTGTAATGCTAGAATGGTGGTAACTTATCTTTGAGAGGAGATGTTGTGGCTATGCTCATTCACAAAAAGGCCATAGCAAGAGGTTGAAACTACATTTTATCATTATTGCAAAAAACCTAAGAGAAAAATATCCTAAGATCCAAAAACCCTAACCCTCGGAGTTAAAGTGGTGAAAGGAAAGACTATTACCTTTCCTTATGTGTTAGAACATGTAAATTAACTTATGAGAAAATAATACCTTTGATATTGAGCTATGAGAAAACAATTGTAACTAGCATAAGGTAAAATATACATATGAAAATATCCATATGTACCTATTAAAGACAACTTAGTCTATGGTTGTGATAATACTAGAATATCGAGTATTTTACATGTTTTTTTTTTCTTTCAAACTATCTTCAAAGATATGTAATCCTTAGACGAAATCACTTTCAAAGTTCAGAAAACAATTAAAGAATGGACTTTAAATGAGATGAACTTTACAATTTAATTTCATTACTTCTGTTAATTCTATAATTATATAAGAAACTAATTTTTCTGTGAATGGTTTCATAAAGAAATTGTTGTAAAATCACCTTGGTTTGATCTACTTAAATTCACATAGATTTTTCCTGTTTAATTTTATTCTATTGTTGAATGTAGTGAAAGATCTCTCCTACATACACTCATTGTGCTTAAAAATTGATTCCTCGGGCTTCTCTTATACATACAACACTATCTCTACCTTGCACACCATATTTTCCTGCACAATGTTGCCTTTTATCAAACTAATGACCAAATAATATTAGAGATTTAAGGATTTCACTAGAGGTATTTACCCTGGGTATTTGCTCGAGAGAACTTGGGGTTACGTGTTCTAGCACATACAACGTAACCAATTTGAAGATGTCAAACCTATGTCTTAATGAGGGCAAGGGTTGTGCTTAAAATGGAGTGTTCTAAGTTTTGATCTTAGAAACATTTCAAAACTTGAACTAGATTTGCATAACCTATCCTTTGAGCATGGTTATTGCATGTGGAATGTAAACATCAAGAACATTTGAAATACTGCACCGTTTCTATTAAATCTACAAATTGGAGGAGCCCTTGGTTACATTAGATGATTTGGATATGCAAAAAAAACTTATCCTCCCCTCTTGAAATTGAGAGCATTTTGTCAGATTTTGGCCAACTTCCTTGTGTAATGGAGTTAGTGTTAATTCTTCACAAAAAAAAATACAATATTAATATTATTACACATTACAAGAAGGAATGAATAAATACTTAAGTGTTTCTGGAATAGGCCTCAAAGTGGCTTGTGTCTATAATTCTTCTCAACTCATCTCTAAAAACTAATAATTCTCATAGAAACACATAATCACATTCTACATAGATTTATCGAGTAACACTTGATAAAATGTTGGAAAAATCTAGAAGCCATGTACTCTAATGCCCAAAGACATGTGACATTTATATCATATATAAAAATGTCAAACATGATAAATTCATTATCTCAACCAACCAGACGAGGTTATGTAATTTAGACTTCTACCCATGACCTCATAGAAAAGAATCTTGCTAACAAAATATCTTGTAATGAGGTCATAATAATCCATATGCTTTCACAAGAAGGTACATGATGGCTAAAATAAGAGACTTCACATCTATGGCCTATGGGACTCCTCTATGAAATTCTAGGTAGATTGAGTCAACCTAGTTCACGATGATAAGGAATATCTTGATTGAAAATCCATGAAAAATAATATATAAATTCATTAAAAAAAGGTTTTGATATAAATATATAACTTTTCATCCCTACATATATGATCTTGCTTTGGTCTAAGAGTCACTTTTCAAGTGATATCATCTTGGTATGCACAAGGTTGAATATCTTTCCCTACAAACTCTCTTGGTGTGCGATATATCCAAATCACATTTTAAGAATGTGTAAATGCTTTGTTGGGATATTATTTTATGAATGGTATAACTTTTTAAAAATAATATGAATATAGATTTTTAGAGGTTTTAGAGATGTCTTGCCAAATGGTTTAAGAATGTGTAAATGCTTTGTTGGGACATGGGCATAACATGTATATGATAGCATATATAAATTTTTCTATGTTATTTTATGAATGGATAATTTTTTTAAAATTATATAAATATGGCCAAATGGTTTTTGGAAATAAGTGTTTTTTTTCTAGTTTAATAATTAGTTGGTGTGGTTGATAACTTTCTCAACAACAAATTTTTTGATATTTTTGTTTTTACTTTGTTTTTTTAATTTTATTAATAAAAATTATGTAAAAATATTTTAGAATTAAAATACTTGTAAATATTATTAGTTTTTTATTAAATATAAAATAAGTAGTTTTTTTAAGTTTATTGGGTTCACATTATAAAATAATTTATTAATAATAAAAAGTATAGAGGTTTTTTCTATTTTGAGCCAACACCATCCTTACTGTTATTATTCTGATTTTTGTGTAGTGTTTTGAACTTCTCATTGACATACCAGTTAGTAAAAGCCTCATTTCCTCTATACACTTAACTATTATATATGTTTAAATGAATAGGAAACATATAACCCTAATAACCTATTCTTTTATTATTCATAGATCATCATAAAATATGTACCTCGATTTTTTTCAATATTCCTTATTTAGTACTTCAAATATATGCTAATTTATTAATTAACAAACATTGATTTTAAAGTAATAATAATACATCAACTTTTTGTAAAACTTCAATATAAAGTTGCCAAATATCAAGTTTTGAACCATTTGAAATGCTATCCAAAAGTGAAGCTTTACACTTGATTACGACATATTTTTTATTTTATTAAAAAAATTAAGGGGTTAGATAACGTCGTGACTTTTGTTTCATTTTTTTACTCTAAACTTTAGTGTTGTAAAGTGTGATTATTATTGGAATGGGTTAATAAATGGACAGGCTCAATATTTTTGGTGATTTTGTTTTATTTTTAATTTTTTTTCCAGTGAGACAAAGTTCCACTTTGATCTACTCATTTTTTCAAAATTTCGACAATTTGAGTTATCTTAAAATTGGCCCAAATCCCTACAAACAAAGTTCCATGGTTAAAGTTTTCATCAATCAAGTGGAACTATAACTTCAGACAAAATTTCTCTTAAATTTAGTGAAGAATTTCAATGTAAAAGTAGTTGAGTTTGTCCACTAATTAACTTACTCCATTACTATTTACCCAGATCTATATATGAATGTTATCAGTCCATGCATATAAAATTAATCTAGTTATTTTTTAAATCATTTTTTCATATAACCATGGACGGGAAACCCTTG
Organism: Picea sitchensis; assembly: GCA_010110895.2. Taxonomy (NCBI): domain Eukaryota; kingdom Viridiplantae; phylum Streptophyta; class Pinopsida; order Pinales; family Pinaceae; genus Picea; species Picea sitchensis. Next base: position 5,496 of record SNQJ01S0043805.1, read on the forward strand.
AAGAGTTCATCACCGTTGGTGGGTGGTAACTAAGGAAAATCATCGGTGCCTAAGTTCCAAGCACCTAACCCCGAGGGGATTAAGAGAGTAGAATTGGTGACCACCCCAGCTTGGGGGAGATATATCACGTCTCGCTCATGATCACTTAAGCTAACCCTTTGGGCTAAAAATAATCTAGTTACACACATGTGCACACACACTTAATTCAAAATTAAATTGAATTTTTTTTTTATCACTAATGATCTTAAGTCCTTTTAGGAGGAGAACTCTTTTTTCGACCATCTTCTTGTTTAATGTCCTATTTATTAAATCCATTAAAAAATCTAAAAATCAACATTAAACTCCATATTAATACAACAAATACTTTAGTTTGTTGATTTAATGAATTTTTACATTTTAACATAACTATTATGATTCGTAACCAGTCTAATAAATAATTTCATACACTATCACAAATAAATAATTTCACACACTATCCACAATTAAATGTGTATGTAAAACATTCCTCTATCAATTTTAACAAATAAACATGAATATAGTTAGGTCTAGTTTCTAGCCTCGATCCCAAGAATACTTTCATCTTTGAATTACTTAAGATTATGATTTAAGTTTCATCTCCACTCTTCTCAAAGTTAGCCTTAGGAAATAAGTTAAGTTTTTTCATGATATGAGGAACATGAGCCAAGACAACATCCTAGGAAATAAATGATATTCATAAGCTCCAAGAACCTAGTCTTCATGTGATAGTTGATAATCATTTCAAATCAGCTAAAACAAATACAAAGATCCCTCGACAATCCATTAGACAAGAGGAAAAGTAATAAGATAATGTACAAATTTTTGTTCTAGATCAATCGGATAATGAGGACAATTTTAGGATGACGTGAGGTTCCTTGGGAATCTAGCATTAAGATGAAAACCTTACACATGCCATTACCAATGAGCATTAAGATGAAAACCTTACACATGCCATTACCAATGAGCATTAAGATGAAAACCTTGCACATAACATTAATGGAACTTTATGTTACATTAATATAATATGTAGTTGGTTCATGGCGTTGTTTTCTTTTTCTTTTCATTGTAGTTAATCTAATGGAACTTTATGTTCCTTGCACATATCATTAATGGAACTTTATGTTTCATTAATGTAATATGTAATTGGTTTATGGTGTTGTTTTCTTTTTCTTTCCATTTAATTAATTTAATTCATCTATTGTATATTGTATAAGTGTTTTTTTTGATATGCACACTTAATTTTCAATTTTTATTAGTAAAAAAATTATAGTTAATAGATATAGTTATTAGTAGTGTTTTAGTTGTAAGTGTTTTATTATCAAATTTGATATTAATAATCTGATAATTTACTCTTTTGAATTCGAAATATATTTGAAATCAAGAATTTTTATACTAAAGTTTGAAATATCACCTACTTTCATATATCCTCTTTTTTTTTTTCTTATTTCACATTGGTTGAGAGGGCTTGTCTACAATTTCATACAAGTCTCAATATACCATAATCCTTATGTCAATAAGGGTAATGACAAGGGAGTGGTACATTTTATTAACGTATTGATTAATTGATTATGACATACTTGCTTGTTTGACCTCCCCTTTTACTCTTACGACATCTTAAAATATATTTTTCCAATAAATAAAATGCCTCGTATTTAACTATGCCACCTTATTTAACTTATAATACAAAATGCATTTAAGAATATTGTTTATATTTCATACAACATCTCATTCCAATGAATGCAATACCTCATATTTGAGTATGCCACATATCTTCTCATGCAAAACTATATGTAAGAGCATTGTTTATGTTGCATAGTTAGGCTAGGACTTTTAAAGAGTTAATGCTAATTGAGACTTTGACACTTTTTTTTAAGTAATTAATAAATTTATTTATTGAAGGTGGCAAAACTTATCATCACTGAGTTGTTAACCTATAATGAGGACAACCATCACTCGTTGTTATTCGCAAATTGTGCCACAAATCCGAGTTGACTCATCACCATTATTTAAGGAAAACCAAGCCACCTGAAATGACCTGTCGGTGGTTCATAAGGGTTTGACTTCCACTCTTAGCAGATGGATATAGGTCTTGGATTGTTAACCTATTTCCTTACGTTCGAGGAAGATGAGCTCTTAGCCAATCAGAAGTAGTTTTAGGTCTTACTCCAGTACCAAAAGGTGGTTTAAGCCTATATAATCTTTGCAAGTAAGCCAATATCCCCTTTGATCATTGTTGAAGGTTATAACAATGAGATCATGTGATTTCAAGTAGAATTTAGTCTTAATCTTATATATTAAACCGACTATTACCCCTACTTATAGTTTAACCTCTTGTCTAAAATAAAACTTTGATATCTGGGTGGCAGGAGCGGGAGCGGTGTTGCATAGCCCATGAGGACAGTTGGAATTCACTTTCGCATGGAATATTGGACACTCTACAAACAATCAAGCAAAAGCCTATGCCCTATTTCAAGGTCTGATCTTGGCTAAGGCTAATGGTATTTTTGTCCTCACATTAGTAGGAGATTCTAAAATGATCATCAAGCACGTCAGGAAAAACTCTATGTCGAAGAATATACATCTTTGTGCCATCCTTTGTCAAATACATGCATAAATTAAATCCTTCCATGGAATTCAATTCTTCCACTTCTGGAGATCAAACAATCATGAGGCTGACAAGAATGCCAACCAAGCCCTCAAAAATCAAGAAGGAGTCCTCTTCGTCAATGGATCACTATCCACATAAGTAATCCCATGAAAATCAAGTTTTTCACAAAAGGTTTGGAATGGGGAGGGTCTTGCTTCATACCCCCAATGCAAGATTTAGGATCAATTCGTCTTGGGTTGGTTGAAAAATAAAGCAGTAAAAGGGGGGATCGTTCCCCTTTCGAGAGCCCCTTCACCCTCTCCCTGGCGTCCAATCAATCATCCACATTGGGAGTCGTCACACTGTCGTTCTTTTCCCATGGGTGTGTGTATGCCATGCAGTCCCACTATCTTCATTTAAACTCTTTCGTTGGGATCTATCTTATCCTCGACTCACATTCCCTTCTCTGCAATGTGGGAAGACATTGGGTGTCCTGCATTTGGTCGTAGGGACTTGTAATGATTTCGAAGGTGGAGAAATGATTTCAATGCCTCCATCTGCGTGTGGGGTTTTGATTTTCGAGGGTGAATTTTTTTTGAAGGCGACTATGTTCACGTGCGGAGAGCTATTTACCTCATCCATGGCTAGTCTTCATCTTGGTTTTCATGCCTAGGTAAGGAATTTTAGTTCAACACTCCTACTCTGTTTGTTCTCTCTCTCTAGTTAGGTTATGGAATCAAGCAATGGCGGCCCAGGATATGGGTCATTGGATGCAGACATGGCAGACTCCCAAAATACAATTATCTCCTTGTAGATTCGATTCAATGGCCTCTTAGCGCATTCACTCATAGTCTTGGAAGAATTGGTCTCCCAGAGGAAAAATATTTGGCAACTACAGAATGAATGCTCAACACTCAGACAACAGTGTGATGAACTTTGTGCGAGACCTCAACAAAACATGGTTCCTTCAACAGAAATCGACATTCCAGAGCACTCGGATGAAGGCTCCTCTCCAGTTGCAACTCCTGCTCAGCTTGATATGAACGCCCCAGTGCCAAGAATATAGTAATGGTTCCAATTCAGTTTACTCCTCAGAGTTTTTCTTTATGTTTCATTTATGCATATACATTTTAGGCACCTTTTATAGATTGTATTCAAGCAAGGATGTGGGAATCTTGTACCAAGGGAAAAATGTAATGTTGAAGACTATAGCTATAGTTTCCCTTTGTAACATCCCCCGACCTACAACTCCACCGGGTAATGCTACCAACACAACCTTAAAGTTGTCCTTTAGTGCTCTAATACCATATTGTAACATCCCCAGCCACCAACAGACCGGGAAACGCCACTCCTGCAGCTTTGTTGCACTACTCTGATATGTGACATCTCCAACCTTAAACTACTGACTATGCCACACATAGATACTTGTGGAAAAACATACACATACATATAAACATAGCATGACTATTCTATGTATATATAACATATTATTACGGAAATAACAATAAGCCTACACATGCAGCATATACAACATACACAGGCAATATTCATCAATTACAACATATGTACCATTACACAACATGTAAATGAACATAAAAGCGGTACTTATCTTTTATTAGAAGACCACCAACTGCGTGCAGACCTTCCACGAACCTCCCAAACATAGACCACGTTGCTCATCACACTCAGCAGTGGGTCACCCCCGAGTTGGGACTAAGCTCCACCCAAGGCAAGGGAATCCTAGACTAGGTTGAGGTTACAGGAAACTGCACAGAGCAAGTGGAAGGATTCTCTCCAAGAACCTTCTTACGCCCACTACTCACAGACTCTCATTCCCCACATGTTTGCTCCACTCGGCAGTATACACCTTCACTGTCACACAGTCCATCGGTTGCTTCACCTCCCTCTCAGGGTCTCAACAACATGCTGGATCAGGAATCCTCAGAGCTCTGTAGCTGGTGCTGGACTCTCTTTGGGAGAAAACCACTTCCCAGCAAACTCTCTCACCTAGGAAAGTTGCTCACGGGCCTGACAACCTGCCTCTTCAACCACAACCACCTCCCTCACCTAGAGAGAGTGTTGCACATAGGCCTGACAACCTGCTTCTTCAACTTCGTTCCCGCACAAGGAGGACAACAACAAGGCTCAACAAGGAATAGACGACTGCAGCAAGCCACACTCAGTCCAAAAACTATGTGGCCACAACAGCCCACAGTCAAGACGCACACGACACAGATAATACACAGGATACTCGGGCTTCACAGAAGACGCGGATCAGTCCACGGGTTCTCACTGGGTTCAGGATGCGTGACCAGAGAACAAAACACAGAGGTCGACGATGGAGGTCTCGGGTTCAGACGGAGGATGGGAAAATGGCAGCACGAACAACCTTCCTGTGAGGGTTTCCTTCACTGTGTGCGGGTATGCAGATGCAGACCCAAAGGCAAATGGTTCAGACGCCCCATATCCCAGCGAACTCAAGCGGAGGATGATAGAATGAGGAGCCAAACCCCAACACGAATGACTTTTGCAGCTTTAACTGCATGCACCAAGGTCGACACTTGTCTTCCTGGAGCTGTATGCGTTTCCTTTTGCACACGTTGCCTCTCCCAGGACTTAGGATAAAAACATGTCTTTTACACAGCTTCGGAATAATAATAAAATATTATTCTCAAGGAATTAAGCCCCTAAGCTTAGCCCCTCTTTCCAACCTTTCAGCCCCCTTTCCCTTACCCACCTTGTGGAAGCTTAGTCCCCCATCACTCTTTCTTTGTGGTCGGTCTGCACATAACGATGTTTATATTTTTATTAATGATCCACATATTTACATATACAAATTCAGGTTCATGGCCTTAAGCATCTAGGCTCTTCAGCCTAATAACATATAAGTCTTCAGCTTATAAACACTTGGCTCACCAACCTATAAACATAATTACAATTCAACAATTATAACTGGGGCTCGTCCTTGGGGTATTACAATCCCCTCCCCTTATTTTTTTACTGTCCTCAGTGCAATTTTTTACACAACATCAACAAGATTTCCCAAAATCTTCAAAAAGATGTGGGCATTCCGCCCGCATAGCATCTTCATGCTCTCATGTCACGTCCTTAGGACCGTACCAGGTCCATTGGACCTTTACAAGCCCTATGGCTCGATTCTGGAGTTGTTTGCTCTTCCGATCTAATATGCGCACCTGATGCACCTGCAAGACGCCTTCTTGCTCCACCTAAGTCACATTCCAATCAATCACATGATTAGGATCAGGTTTATATTTCTTAAACAATGAAACATGAACACATTATGCACCGTCATGGATGCAGGCAATGCAAGCATATATGCAATGTATGTATATGTATAAACAGACAATTCTAATAACATTATAACCTGTATACAAGAAACACAACACACAATGAATAGATAATTGATACTTATCTTTTGATTGAGAAGACTTCCATATCAACATGGTCTAAACCAAGGTACCAAACCCCAACAACACTCCAACCAACAGTCTCTCTTCCCCACATGCTTGTCCCACCCCAGGAGTGTGCACCTTCACTGTCACACAGTTTATCGGTTGTTACACCTCCCTTTCCTTAGGCTTCAACAACAGATCGACTCAGGAAATCTCAGAACACCATGGCTCCCGAAGTTCCAACTGCCCTCATAGCTTTTTTTAGTTAGATTATGAAACAATTTTGATTCTCTATGTACTTTTGACCTAGCTTTTTATCAATAATATATTCACCTCTTTTTGTTTAAAAAAACTTTGATACTTTGTTTTATTTAGCATACTTCACCTTATTAAATGTGATATTTAATATTTAAGTAAAATAATAACATAATATTTTATATAAAAATAATTCTTAGCGTGATACTTCAAAAGTTTTAATTGTTCATTTGGAACGTTGTTTAATATTTAAAGGTGTGAGGTTGAGTTCAATTTAATGATTATAATTTCACTATTTTATAATGTTTTTTTGTGGGAGTGCATTGGTTGAAAGATAAACCTATCACCTTTTTCAAGATTCAAATTAAAGTGGAGGTTATAACAATTTCCTACCTCCTCCACCTCAACTCACTTTCATAATAATATTTTAATAATAATAATAACATATTTGTTATAAAGGGACATTCCAACTTTTTTGTCTTTTGTTTTTATCACTACAAATTTTAAAATGTTAAAGTCTTTTCCTTATCCACCTTCATTTATTCCTATGGGAGCAAAGGGGTGGGATAATGCTCTAGTACCAAGTGTTTTAAATATTAGTCAATAAATTACGTTTATCAATTTTAATAAAATCCATATTAGTCATGTAACAATGGGTATAATTCCAAACGGAATAAAACAAATACAAAGATCTCTCAATCATTAGTTGGATAAGTTTTTAGTAAGTATTTGGTTTTTTTTTAAACGGTAACTGGTAAATGGTAAATATTTGTATTAAGTAAAAGGCTACAATAGATGTTGGCAACGAAGATATATTATAAAGAAATTTATTTTTTCTAAATAGGATTAGAAAGAATTTGTTTATATATTAAAGGAGGTTATGCAAAGGGAGAATAATAGATACAATAATTACATATAATAGTTTTTAAATAGATACAGTAATTACATACAATAGTCTTCAAAAATGCCTCTGCCTAGTTCTGTAATTTATATATAACATATTGTCCTTATACAAGGTTATCAAATTTGGCTTTCAAGTTATTCCACACTTCAAAAATGCCTCTGCCTGGTTCTGTAATTTATATATAACATATTGTCCTTATACAAGGTTATCAAATTTGGCTTTCAAGTTATTCCACACGTTGCTTGCTTAATAAACTGATTCAAAAAACACATAATATTAAAAAATAGATAGGTGTTGCCTTGTGCTTCTTTTCCTTCGTCATGATAAGGGGAACCTTGTTCTTCAATGTCTATTGAGTCCCTTCCTCGGCTGACCATCTCGTCATCCCAAGCTCCTTGTTATCTAGATGCCATATTGTTGGATGCCAATGAGAGTGTTTCCACATGCGTTGTTGCAACCACGATATGCAACATCCTATACTTTGCCTCCAAGATATCTATATGTTGGCTCTAATGGAAAAGAAGGGCTCCTCCAATTTGGCTAAGATGCCTATAAGGGTCCGACGGTTTGCTTGAGTTATCTCCTTGTGGCGTCTTAGAATCTTCTTGAACTCCTTGTGCTCTGGATGCAAGGAGAATCCCCAATACCAATTCTCCCTTAGAGACCCTCGAGTAACTACCTCGAAAACCAACTAGATGAACAATGACCGACCACACCCTCTATTTCCACTCTCAACAAATAAAATCAGAGCATGAGTACTAACAAACGAATTTGTTATCCATCCCAAGAAATACCTGAGAGTTGTCGGCATTGAAGGCCTATCGAAATACCCTATCCCTCGATCCAGAGTAGCATGCCTCCTTGCCACTGGAGCCCAGCAGGAGCTCGACCTCTGAAGCTTTCGACTCAAGCCCTGAAATTGATCTTTGAATAGCTCACCATGGTAGGTCTATAATCCATCATCCAATATATCCCAAAACTGCAATTGTGAATGCACTCAACTTCCCCTTGCGCAAAATAAAGGCTCGTGGTTGTGAGCCGTACATGCCACTTGCTTGTCGTCATTTCAAAAATGCCACCTTGCGCCTTGGAATGAGAGCCCAGGTTTGGAGAAATAATTTGAATGTAAAGGGGGGAATTGGAGCCCCTTTGTGCTTCCTAGGAGGTTTGTAAACTTTTGCCCCATAGCCATTAGTTCACTATGGAATATGAAGGAAGCTTTGCTCGTCATTTTTTTGAAGGGAGCCTTGAGGAATTTCTTGCACAAGTTTTTCCCATAGATCCACCTAAGTGTTTAGCTCCATTTTGATATGCACAAATCTTATTTGCACAAAATTCTTTGTTATTCCGTCAATGCTTCTAAGGATTGTGCCAAATTTATTCCTGAAAGGATTCCTTTACTCGTTGATTGCTTTAATGATCAAGAGAAAATCCCTAAGTACTGTCAATTCCTTAATTCCTACCTCTTTAGCAATGTCTTTAGCAATGTTTATTCCACACCAGAGAGAATAAACTTCTAACAATTATTAGAAACACTTCTAAATCCCCAGGTGTAATTCACAATTAAGATTTTTGTGGCATCATATATTGTCCCCCGCACCTACGAGCCACCCCAAAAAAGGAGAGCTTTGGGTTATAAATGATTAGTACTTATAATCTTTATATAAAATTCCAAAAAATCTCATGTTTCAACCATATAATATGCAAGTAGTTTTTGTCTTTTAAACAAATAAAATTATTATCCTATGTATATTGTATAAGTTTTCTTCTACATATACACAAGATCAATTTTTATTCATGAGAAAAGTTGTAGATATATAGTTATTGACATTCTTTTGGTTGTAAGTGTTTTATTAATGAGTTTGAATATGATCATTATGATAATGTATTTTTTAAATAAATTTTGAAACTAAAATTTGCATATTTAAGTTAAATGATCACTTACTCTCTTGTGCATATCTTTTATATTTAAATATTTTTTTAGTTTTTCTTTTTAAAAAATATTAATTATTTATATATTAAAGTATTAGATTATATATTTTTATGTATAGGGTTAATTATTTATATATTAAAAATATTAGGGTATATATTTTTATGTATGGGGTGTCAAAGGTAAAGAGTGTGTGAGGGAGGTGTGTATCTTGTTAAATGACAAATGTTGATGGAGTTTATTATGCCAAGGTATGTGAGAGAGCAGGGAAGGACATAGAGGAAGTTTGGAGTCATCATGGCTTGGCTTCTCTGCCATGTGCATAGATGTTCACCTCATATCTTCAATATTTCATCTATGTGGAGAATTATGAAAACAACTGGTCTTTTGATTGAAATAGACACGTAAGCATTGTGGAATTTTGCTAGAGGAAATGTCGAGAATGAGGAGGGTGGCTCTCTTGGTTGGTTTTGAAGAACAATTCTTTGGTCCCTCTGCTTAGTACGGTGCATGACTTCTATGTTTCACTAGTGTAGTTTGTTATGAGGCATGAGTTGGTTATTAGGGATAGCTTGTTGCAATTGTTGTTCAACTGGTAGTTGGTTTGTTTCTAATTCAGTGGTGGGTTCTAAGTAGTCTATTGTTTTTTGTTGATGGTTGTAGTTTGTCTTTGGATTTCACAGCATTGGGAGTGCTTTTCAAGTTGATGGTGGGAGGTTTGTTTTTAGGAATTGAATAATAGAGATGGAGGGAAAGAAGGAGAAAGGGGTTGAGGCTCGATGAGTTGGACTAAGGAATGGGGTAAGGTGAGGTAGAGCCTTAGCCTATAGCAACTCGAAATCACCTAAGCAAGCATAGAAGAAGATTAAAGCTTAGATGGAGGCTATGATAGCAACAAAATGACATCACAAGAATTTTGTAGGTTTGGTTAAGGAGGAAGTGGAAAGGATCGAGAACTTGGTCCGAGAGAAGATGGGGGAAACCATTATGGAGTAAGGAGATGCAAAAATCCTAAATTGAATTTTGGATATGAACTTCTCAAGAAGTCGAGACACCAAATACTTATAGTTGATGGAACTTTATTGGCACAATAAGTCTTTCATTGCATGAGTCATGGAAGGGAAAGGAACTCAACAAAAGGGAATTTTGGATAAATTGGAATCCATAGATAAGGAATATAACACTCTAATTAAATATATTCGAGGGATGGAAGTTATGACCAAAGGAGCCAAATGACAAAGGGAAGACACCTACAATAAAGATTGGGATACCATAGCCAATGCATAAGTAATTACAACATCTCCATCATTCTATATTTATATAGATTCAACCTAGAAAAACAAAATAAAAATAAAAATAATAATGACAATTCATATTATTATCTCTATCCTTTAAACTATCTCAAGATAGCTTAATCACATGTTAGTGGGCATAATATAAATTGATATAATAACTCCATGTTGTCTCTTGTTTTTTATTCCATCCAATAAGAAAAAACTATAATAAGAAAAGCTCTCCTAATAATACAATTAAACAAAGGGTGTGGGCTCATATTAGATCCAATGTATCATATCTTTTTTATATACAACTCATAGATGAGTAACTAAACTACAAAAGAAAAAACCAAAAAACGTTAAATCATACATCCCATTCCGATAAATGCAATACCTCATCTTTGACTATGCCACGTTGTGGATCTTCTAGTGCGGAAATGTATATAACAGTATTTATGTTGTAAAATTACTTTTTAAATCTATTTTAAATATTTTTTTATGTAATATATAATATTTTAAAAATTCTTGATTAGATGTTTGAATTTTTAAAAGTATATGAGGGTTTGAATATGGTTTAAATTTAAGAGTTTTAATGATTTTTAATAATAATAATATATTTTTAAGGTTATGGTCAAGTTAAATATTAAATTGGTGTATGAGATTTTCTTGTTTGTGAGATAAGGGATCTTTTCTCCATAATGATTTGGGTTCAAAGTCATTATAAAAATATACTCATTATCAGGGCAACATATCATTTGTAAAAGTTAAACCCAAATAAAACTGATAACAATATTCCTTTCCTCTCAACCACTAGAACTAAATCCAATTGACATATTGTTGACAATATCATTTTCATTATCAAAATAAATAAAATATAATTATATCAACATAAAAATTTACATCTTAAAACTAACTTCCAAATTAACTTCCAAATTGATAAAATTTTAATGAAAATAATATTTCATGAATCACTCTCATCTCACAATGTTATCTTCCTAAATTTTTTCACATCATAAATTTTTCGTTATTTCTATTAAAATTCTACAACGAATAAAATGAAAATTTACATTCTAAAACTAACTTTCAAATTAATAAAATTTTATAAATCATAAATCTCACAATTGTTATCTTCGTAATAGTGTTCAAATCATAATTTTTTTCTTTATTTTTAAAATTATAAAACAAATAGAATGTTGGATCAGAGAAGTCGATTGATTGTTAAGTTCTTTGTTGAGGGCTTGTTCTTATGGGTCTACCCACCTACATGTCATAAAGGGCTCAAAATGATTATAATTATGTCAATATAACTTTTGTAAGTGAAAACGGAAGGAGAAAATTATGAATGGAATTTTCATCTTAAATTTTATAAAAGTAAAGAAGGTAATTCTTGTTTATTTAAAAAGATAAGGATAATTTATAAAGTATAAATTTATTTTTTATTTTTTATTTGTTAAATTTTAAAAACAAAAGAAAAAAGAAAATTTTAAGTTGTAAAAATTATTCTATAAAGTAAAATATAGTATATTATTCTTTGTTGTTTGTATGAAGGATACATATCTTATTAACATTTACTTAAATTATTAATTTGGCATGTTGGACATGTTTTAAGTTTTTTTTTGATGATAGAGGGTAACTAACTCTAGGGATTAAACACTTTCCCTCATAGATATATAAGGGTTCTACACTGGTAAATGTTTGAATTTGGGTTGTTTGCATGGTGATGCCTCATCTCAACCATTAAGTCACAATCTAACAATTTTATAGATTCATCTTAACTTTGGATTTATTAAATATCAAGACGGGAGAGAGAAGATGAGATTTTAAAGTTGTAAAAATCACTTTAAAATGTTAAACATTGTATACACCATTATTTATTATTTTGCTTATTATTTACACATATCCATATAATGTGCCCTATAGCGCAATGGGGGAGGCTGAGGAAACATGCATATTCATCCGACAACTAGTGAACCATTATATTACTAGGAACGCCACTACCTTTGAGATGAATTAAACAAAAAGAAACTATAACTATTTTGTTGCTTTAAAGATTTGAGTTTTTTTTAGCGCGTAATGCATTTTCGGGGAAACCCAGTAAGCACTTCCCCTCATTTCGAGGATGATACTCGAAGTAAGTCAGGTTCTTTAGGACTCAAGGTTACCTCAACATCTCAACAATTATCTTCTCATGAAGAATAAACATGTATCTCACGCATACACACATAGTTTTGTTTGCACACTGAAAATTGGATGTCATTTTTTTTCCATTTTAGTTTATTAGCATTATACAAGTATGTATCTATGGGAGTTGTCTAACCTTGTAACAAGATTCCCTCTAGTTGTGGGAATCTAATGATGCAGAAAGTTGGAGTTCCTGTTGATTTAGATCTCTATTCGAATTTTTGACAATCTTTATCCTTTTAGAATTGGAAAAACCCCCGAGAGCATTGTTTTACCATACACAGGGCTTGGATCATGGTAGAACACTACTCATGCCTAATTTTTTTGCTAAATTTATATTAGATTAGTGGTCGAAAAGGGTCTATTTCCTATAAGATTAGCTTACTCATGTATACATGTGACACATCTCTTCTACCAAGGCTATAAGAGCACTTCACTTCTCTTGGTAGCTTAGTTGCAACAACAAGGCTTGAAGCCATTATAACAATATACTTGTTATGATCTCAACATGTCACTCGCGGGAATTGAACCTAAGTGGGAAGGATAACAATCATTTCTCCCAACCACCCAAGCTAGATGATCCGGATTTTATGAGCAGAACGAAAATGAATACAAATTATTATTATTATTAACACAGAGACACAAGAATAACAGAGATACAGTAAAACTAGTTTCTATTCAATAAGAAAATATGTTGAAACTCTAAAATGCAGCGGAAAACAAGCTTGCTAAAATAATGGAGGCTTATCTCTGAGAAGAGAGGTGACGACTGTGCTCATTCACAAGAACATGGTTACAATGAGGCTCTCCAAGTCTTTTTACCATAAACAGGAATGTCAAAACCCTAGACATCCAAAATCCTAACCCTAGGAGATGTATCACCAAAAGTCATGTGGGCCCCGTTGGGGTAAGCTAGTACATCGACTTCCTGAGGTTGTAACTTTTGCATATGATCTTCGTTTTAGGCGCACGATAGCTCGTTGGATAGGTCTATCCGAGGACTACAAATGTTGTCATCATACTCTAACTTTGTTTATAGTTTCATTGTGGCGAGCCCTAAAAATGTTGTTTAGGGCCTCAAAATGGCCCCGGAAGTCACGAACCTGAAAACTGGGAAAAAACTACCAAACTGGAAAACTGCCAAAATGAGCCAGTTGGAATAGGTGGGAGGCCACCATCATCCATCTGGATCAATCCTCCCCCCTTAGGAAGCAATGGTCTCCATTGCGTTGAGTTCCCCCATAGGATGAAGAAATTTCTGTTGAATTTGGCCCCGGGTGAGCCACTTGCCTTGGTGGCCTTGGTGCAGGACTCGCCCTGCTTTGACAACCCGATAAAGATGGATCCTTTGCTAGTGAGTGCCCTTGACCTGTGTGTCCACAATCTGATCATTGGATTCATGTTGCATGCAGTCAGGGTTGAGCTATGTTGGTGTCAATTGTTCTGTTATCTATGAGGTGTCCAACAATGGTGGGAAATATGATCGAAGGAGATCCACATTGAACACTAGGTGTAGGCCAAGGAAAGGAGGAATGTTGAGCTCAAAAGCATTGTCACACACAGCCTTGGTGATGGTGTAAAGTCCATAACGGAGTGGTCGAAGCTTTCGATGGGGCCCTGTGAGGCGTTCTTTTTGCAAGTGTAACCACACTTTTTCTCCCACCTGAAACTTGTGTGCCACCCAATGTTGATCATGGCATTGCTTGTACTTGGCATTGGACTTCCGTAAAATATCTTGAACCTATTGGTGGATGTGTTGGATATGCTCAATGAATCGGGAGGTTTTGTCAGCTTCAGTTGGAGCAGGTGATGAATCAACCGAGGTGGCCGCAAGTGGTAGTGCAACATCTATGGGACCCAATGGTTGGAATCCCAACCCGACCTGAAAGGGGTTGTGGCCTGTTGAGCTGTGTAGGGCTCTGCTGTAGCTATGTTGAACATAGGGAAGATTCTCATCCCATGTGCGGGGGTGCTTGTAATTGTACATGCGTAGGATATGCACTGTCATCTGATTGACGACCTCATTTTGGCCATCTATCTAGGGGTGGAAGGCAGTGGACTTGGTGAGCTTGGTGTCCAACAATGACTAGAGGCTTGACCAGAATCTTATGAGGAACCGACTGTCCCAATCTGATACAAAGGTTTGTGGGATTCCAAAATGTATCCAAACTCGTTCAAATAAGAGCTTGGCAGTGGCCTCTGTTGTGATGCTCTTCTTGCAGGTGGCTAGGATCGAAATCTTAGAAAAACGATCAACAGCCACAAAGACACAATCGTTGTCCCTCTTGGTGGATGGAAGGCCCGACATGTAGTCCTCTGAGATGGATTCCGATGGCCTGTCAGGAGTAGGTAGGGGGGTGTATAGGCTTTGTTTCTTAGTGGTCAGTTTGGAAATAACGTAGGCAATGCAAGACCTGATATACTTGTTGACATCCTGTCGAAGTTTCGGCCAGTAGAAATGTTTTTGCAGCACTGCCACTGTCTTTTTTATGCTGAAGTGTCATGCTACCCGACTGTAGTGGGCTTCCCAAATCATCTTCGCTCGCTCGCTTGATGGAACACAGAGATGGCCCAGTCAACACAATAGCCCGTCCTGAAGATGGAAATTAGCGACAATTGAGTTTGTGCCCAACATTTGGTATGTGGTGGTGAAGTCAGGGTTTGTCTCATAGAGGTTGGGCCATCCGGAGGTCTCATGGCCGCAAGAGTCTAGCTCCATGGTGAGTGTCTCGAGTGGAGGTCGGCTGAGGCAATCAACGAATCAATTGGTACTACATGTTTTATACTTGATGTTGGGGTGGAATTGCCACAAGTATGTGGACCACTTCTGATGGCGGTCATTCTGCAATTTTCCCTGTGTCTGCATGAACTGCAGTGGTTTATGATTCGTGTGGATGTCTGTCTCCTTCCCGAGAATGCAATGTCTCCACTAGTGGCAGGCTCACACAATGGAGTACATTTCTTTGTCGTAAGTAGGGTACTTACGGACATCATCTGATAGTTTCTCACTATGATAGGCCACATGATGGTCGTGTTGAGTGAGAATTGCACCCACAACATAGTCTAAAGCATCTGTCTCGATCTCAAAGGGTTTTTGCAGGTCTGGTAATGAAAGTATTGGGGCTGAGCACAAGTGTTTCTTTAAATCATCGAACGCTTGTTGCTGGGACAGGGCCCACAATAATTTTGCCTTACCACCACCCCTGGATACTTGGTTGAGGGCCCATGCAATATGGGAGAATCCCAACACGAACTTGCGATAGAAATTGGCAAGGCCTAAGAAGCTTCAAAGCTCAGTGAGTGTGGTTGGGGCTGGTCAGTCATGGATGACCTGGATCTTGGCTGGATCCACATGCACACCATGTTGATCCACGATGTAGCCTAGATATTGGACCTTGTCCATGCCGAAGGAGCATTTTTCCAGGTTGGCATATAGCTTGTGTTGTTGCAGGGTGTGCAAAACCTGTTGAATGTGCTGCAAGTGTTCCGCCCAAGTCTTGGTGTAGATGAGGATGTCATCCAGATACACCACTACAAAGGTATTGGTGAAACGTTGCAGGATATCGTCCATCATCCTCATGAACGTTGTTGGAGCATTTGTCAAACCAAAGGGCATGACCAACCATTCAAAAAGACCTTCTTTTGACTTGAAGGTTGTCTTCCATACATTTTTTTGTTCTATGGGGACCTGGTGGTAGCCAGACTTCAGATCAATCTTACTGAAGTATTTGACCCCCTTGAGTTCATCAAGGAGGTTGTCGATTTTGGGAATCAGGTATTGGTTCTTGACTGTGTGTTTATTTAGGGCCTAATAATTAATGCAGAGTTGCCAGGTCCCATCTTTCTTCTGCACCAACACGATTGGGCTCCCACAAGGCGATGAGATGGGACAGATGTGCCCCTTGTGGATTAGTTCTTGGATCTGTCGTTTGATCTCCTCATTCTCTAACAGAGAGCAATGGTAGACTGGCCCATTGGGTAGCGGTGCACCAGGGGTCAGATCGATGGGATGCTTGACCTGACAGTGCAGAGGTACCCCGATAGGTGAGGAGAAGATATCTTTGTATTATTCCATGACCTTGTCCACTTGATTTTGTTGTGTGAAGAGGTCAGTCGCGGAGGCCCTGGATGTGGCCGCAATCTTTCGCTCACTCTGAGAGTGAATCACATAGAAGAAAAACTTCTCAGTTTGAGAGATGGCCTTCCTACATTGCTTGGCAGAGATCAAGGAAAT
>SNQJ01S0043805.1:25171-37995 GCA_010110895.2 Picea sitchensis
TCCAACAAGTCAAATCAATTTAGTGTAAGTGCTTCACTAAATTCCCTCTATATATCTAACAAGTCAAATCAATTTAGTGTAAGTGCTTCACTAAATTCCCTCTATATATCTAACAAGTCAAATCACTTTGATTTAAATATTTGACTTCTCGAATAAATTTTCATATATTTAAAAAACTATTCAATAAATCAAATTAATTTAAATAAATATTAATAAAATATGCAATTTTTTTTAAAGTACGCTTATTATATTGATATGAAGAGGCTATACATAGCCATACAATCATATGAAGCCAGGTAGTTTGGGCAACCAAAATAAGAAACCCACCCAAAATAAGAAACCAATCTAGGTCTGCTTGACATGGGCTTTCAAATTGTTCACAAAGACTGAGATTACCCTTAGGAGTACATATCATCCAAATAGAGAAGCTGACCAAATAGAGAAGGACTAAAGGGCGAAGCACAAATCTAAAAAAGATACCGAGACATGTCATAGTCAATGAGAATCCTGAGAAGTGTCACCTGTTTGTTGCAAAGGTTGTGAAGAAGCATCCGGAGGCGCCCTTGGCACAAGACCATCCTCAACACCCTGGAACGACGATGGAATGTCCAAACTTGGGCCCATGACAACTGCATGTTGCCGCAGAGGATCAATGAGGTGCTCATCTAAAGTAAAATTACCATCAAAGTGTTCATCCATATGCCTCCACATGTCGTGCCACCTACACATTTAAAACATCATATATGCCCTCACCTGAAATAACACCCCATCTAAGTATTAGATCACCCTTTTTAACTTTCTATTATAAATCAAAATCAAAATAATTTAAATTAAATAATTTTTAATAAAAATATATATTTTTAAATTTAATGGTACATATAAATGAGCGAAAGTGCACAGACTTGGATCACAAGCATTTCTTTCATTTTGACCCTCCGACCACACAAGCGTTTTCATAAACNTAAATCAAAATCAAAATAATTTAAATTAAATAATTTTTAATAAAAATATATATTTTTAAATTTCATGGTACATATAAATGAGCGAAAGTGCACAGACTTGGATCACAAGCATTTCTTTCATTTTGACCCTCCGACCACACAAGCGTTTTCATAAACAAATATTTAATTTTGTTTACTTTTTTAAAATTTTAAATCACAAGCATTTCTTTCATTTTGACACTCCGACCACACAAGCGTTTTCATAAACAAATATTTAATTTTGTTTACTTTTTTAAAATTTTAAAATTTTCGCAAGGGCCTTTTTCTTTTAGAGTATATTTAATTTTGTTTTATCTATATTTAAAATATCGATCTCTTTTGTATTTTGACTATAAAGTGTACCTCCCTCGTTTCTACTGCCCCACGCTTCCGAGGGCGTTGCAGGGTTCCTCTCTTCCTCTATATTTTAATGTCTGCACACCTCCCAAGTTAAGGTCAACTATTTTAACCCGAGGTAAACCCCTCCTTCCTCTTTCCCAAACCCCTTTTAAGCGCATTCCAATTCTCTTTCAGATCCAATTTAAAGCCATCATAGGTTTAATTCTTCAACACTAGCAAGCCCATTTCAATTCGCTCCTCTGTGTTGTATTCATTGGGGTTTTCTCGCATAAATTCTTTTATTTTTGGACTCTTTTACCTCAAGGGGACTGATAGTGTACACAGGCAAAGGAGATCTTAAGAGTTTGATTGCCATTGGCATTACAATTTGAAAGAAGAGGAGGAAAACAGGGGAGCGGTGCTAATCTCTGCATGGACTGAAGGAATTCAAGGGTTTTTAAGGGGTTTTGAGAGCCAAATTCAAAGGGAGTTTTACTAGTATTACACACATCTTTAGGGACAAGAGGGGAAACCATGTCTGCGCTAGTCTGCGGAAAGAGGTCACTTTTTGAAGATCTGCATACTCCGCCACCCATCTCCAAGAGGCTTCGTTGTTCCGGTAGTAATTCGCCAATCCGCTTCTCTGCCAATTCTCCCACAAGGAGCCCCACAGCAACAGATATTCATCATCAAAACCAGTCCACCGAGATTCATCATCTTTCTCAACTCAGAGGGCTTTTCCCCGATATGGATGAACAGGTATGCACCGATTTTGTTTGAATCTCTTGTTTCTTTCTATTGATTTTGTAATTCTAGTACGGATATCTGAAACAGGTTTGTGATTGCAATTTACTTGAGCTGATTGCAATGACTGAATGCCTGTCTTGTTTTTTTAAGGCTAAAAATGATTTTTTCCTGTCTTGTTGTTGCTTAATGGGATTTGGGGTTTATTCTTTGATTATACTGATTCCATAAGAATTGGGTCTTTGTCCTTATTACTTATTGCGTCCGCCTTTGTCATTGTGACCCTTATGATAATTGGATTTTTGTCATTAGACAGGAAATGGGCCTTTCTCTAACTTTATTATGACCGCCCTATGAGAATTTGGCCATGTCCGTTGTTATTTTTGTTACTCAGTGGAGTTGGGTATGTGGGCATCTTTGTCGATGAAAATTTAATGTACAGTAAGTTATGAACAAGGATTCTAATGGCAATTGTGCCTGTGCCGATCTATATAGCTGAAACTGTGGTAAAGTTAACTTTTTTTTTACTAAACTCTAGTAGGTGCAATTGCAAGGATCTCCACTAGGCACTAGTAGGTGAGATTACAGTAGTGTTCAGTAACTGTTAAAATTACAACAGGATGGACTAGACACGAGCAGATGAGATTATGACTGTTCAGTAGCTGATAATAGGTACCTAGGCATAATGATCCATCAATGGCTTAGACTGGGTAAAATTGATACTGCCCATAGCTGGCCTGGTTAATGGCTACTGTAAGAGTTTCTGTCGCTAGAAAGGATGGAACTCAAGACCTGCACCTAGCAAATTCTCCTTTTTGTTAGACCACAGTCGAGTGTTTGGCTGAAACTACCATATACAATTATTTATGGACTAGTGCTTCAAAGGACTCAGAGCATGAATGAAGGAAAGGACTTAGTTCTCTGAACTGTTCACATATGTCTGATCCTTGCATCGAGAGTAGCAAGGTGCTCTACAGCCCAGTATGGGGGAGTTGTTGTCACATAACAAAAAAATTAAATTAAAAATAAATAAATGTTGTCACACACACACACACACACACATATATATATATATATGTGACAACATCCAAAAAATTAAACCAGCATGAATCCATCTTAAACCTGGATCTATCAAGCACTGAGAAAGGTCAAATTTCTTAAGGTGTAAATTTTTTTATTAAAAAAATTTACACTGTAAGAAATTTGATCCCTCTCGGTGCTTTAAAGTTGATAAATCTGCGTTTAAAATGGATCTATGTTGGTATTCTTTCAATCTATAACTAATTAACATGGTCGTATACAGTATTTACTGAATTTCTGGCCATTATGCCTCAGCACCAAAGATCTCCAAAACTGCAGAACAATCTAAGAATTTGGCTGCCTTAAACATTTCATAATGTTATCAATATATAATTCTGTGACAGCATTTTTTGATCATAATGTACAGGAAAGCAAACGATGTTATAGCATTATGGAGGCTTTTGCTTTTTAATTAGGGTCAGTGTTGCAGATATTGCTGATTTATCAGGAGTATCATGATATTTCCAATATATCTAGCCCAAATGATAATTCACTGCCAAAAAAATTGGGTGATATTTCGAAAATTTGAAAATATTTTCAAAAAATATGGTGATTTTATTTTTGCTTTGGAATACAATTTGTCCCATCCTCAAACCCACAAGTGAGAATGAGATTGCTGGTACCTTGCCAGCCCCCATCAACAATTGACTTACAAAGAGCCCAATCAACAATTGACTCAAAGAGTGAACATGTCACAGCTGGTATTTGAACTCGGGTAGTGAGGATAAGAATATCTCCTCTTAACCACCTGTGCTGTTTATGACCACCAATGTTTCGCTGATACTGATATTTGCAAAGACCAATGTTAGAAACTAAGCTTGCCAGGGTTCATGAGATGGTGACGGGGATGCCATTTTTTGGAAATCATGGTGTGTGGGGGACTTCAGAGTGTATAATATATAAAATTTAAATATACAAAAAATAAAAAAAAGGAATTGAAATTTATGTGAAACGGTAAATCTTAAAAACATAACATTATATGGTTCATTTAGTAATGATGTTATAATACACTACAACAATTGTGGTTCAATGATTCATCAACAATTTCAGATGCAAATTTTAGTACTCGTAGATTCATAAATGACAACGTCATTAGGGTAATGAGTTCAATTGAAATTTGAACCTGTAATTCGTATTTTGACTTGGCCCATTGAAAAAAAATGTTTTTTTATTGCTTGTTGCTGCTGGGTTTTTCTAAAAATCTGTGCCCAAATGAATAAAGGCCACTTGGGTGAATGTGCTTTTTACTTTTGATGCTGCTGCTGGCTACCAAAATCAATTTTTTGCTAAATATCTGCTCGAAAAACCAAAATCTTTTATATTTTTCCAGATATAATGGGCCCAACGCAGATGCCCAAGTGTTTTCTCCGGGGTCCCACCTTTTTTGTCCTGAAAACCCCTTTTGTTGTATTTTTAACCAGATTTTTGCAGGACGCCCCTGATTTTGGGATATCAGCTTGGTGACATCCCCGGGCAGGAAAGGGGACGTCCCCAGCAGCTGGGGTTGTTTCTGTACTTGTCCTGGGTACTGGAAATGTTTTCTGTCTTTTTCAGTCTTGCTTTGAAATTGCTTGAAAAAGATATATGTTTTGTGAAGGAAGCCTCTGGTTTCATAAATAATTCCTTTCACCATTAGCATAAATAATCACACTCTTAACAGACCAATATTCTTTCTAGAAACTAAACTGTACCTCTTGCTATACTCTATGCTCATTTATCTCTGCCGTTATTATTGGTAATCTATGTCACATGGTTCATGTTGGTGTTTAAATTCGGTGAACTAGAAATTTGGATAAAATTTGTCAGTGTAACAAAACTGATAAAATTTGCCATCAGGTTTATCCAGATATATATTTCAATATTTTCCCATGCCCTCATTAAATATAAATGATTCATGATAAAATCCCATGCCCTCAACAAACACATATGCTACATGATAGAATCCCATGAATTGCTCAACCCTGTTCAGAGTTATATAGTGGCATTTGTGGACATCATAGGATGACCTCCATTAGTTAACATTCTGTTAGAAACATTCAACATCTGAACCTTCTTACAGTTTGACAACCTTGTAAAGAAATGATTTTTGTAATTGTGTTTCAGATCTGTGGATTAGACTTTGTTTGACTATGATATGCCATGTCATAATTATTACTATTAGTTTGCCATATTATTTATCTTGACTGAGATGCTCTTTGATTTGTCAATTATTCTCATTAACAGAGGTATTTTATCTGGTGATTATAGCGGTTATATTATTTATCAATGGGTTCTCTTTTATCTCACTGACAAATTTATATTTTCTTTGATGGGGTCTGTTACAACAAAATCTAGCACCAAGGTGTTAGCTTTGTGCAACTCAGGAAGGCTACCCACTGTCACCTCAATAGCTCTTCCTTTCACTTTAGGTTGCTTCTTCCCCAAGACAAAGGGGTATTCCTAAGTAGGATTGCTAAGGCTTTGGAGTGGGTGCCAATGAGGGGGTGCGCTCCATCAAAATGTTGTACATGAACATGTGTGCTGATGAGGGTGTGTGCTCCAACATAACAACAAAATATAAGCTCAACCTAGGCTTGAACCTATGGCACACCACCACCAAGGGTCTAATACATCATAAACACATCACCATCCTTAGGAAAAGTCTAGATCAGCATGAACATGTGTGCCAATGAGGGGGTGCACTTCATCAAAGTGTTGTACCATGTAAATAAAAGTTGTTCCCCCTAGCAAAACTTCACCATGATACCAACATAATAACAAGATATAAGCTCTACCTAGGCTTGAACCTATGGCGCACCAACACCAAGGGTCTAATACATCATCTGAGCTTTGGAAAAGTCTAGATCGCCATGAAACATGTGTAGTACCCCCTTCTAATACATCAACATCCTCGAATGCACATTCCACCTAGGTGATGTCTAATATCACATTCCACCTAGGAAAATCTCACCAAGGCAACATGCGTCACCACACCACATCAACACCATAGGAGGAGACATGAGAAAGTGTTAACCCCATTGAACATCAAGTATGCCCCCCACCATACATTCAACAAAAGAGGACCGTGTAGAGCACCCCCTCCTAGTGACATCAACAATGTAACATCACCATCATGTAAGATCACTAAGATGCTCCAAGAAGAAGATAACACATGAAATAACAAGCATCCATATGTCAAGAGTGTGATCCATCAAGCAAAAGGGTATGCAAGTAGCACCCAAACCATGACATGACCATCAACCATGAACATCTACTAAGAAGAGAAGTGAAAGTCTTCCACCAAGATATCCCCATCAAATGAGAAAATGCGAAGAAGAGAAGAGGCTCCATGAAGGTGTATCTCCCCCAAGTCCATCAAGAGCTCCAACGTACCAGCAGTAAACACCTCCAATGTAATGAAAATCGCAATATGTAACCTCATAGAATATGCTTCTGCGGCTAACATCACTTGTCTTTAACCTAACTGTCTGGTCTATAAGAGAAAAAAGATACTAAGCTATTATTTATTTACAATAAATTAAATATAATTCATGTGTTTTATGGCATTAATTTCATTTTATTGAATTCAGAAAAGCTCATAGTGAGAATTGAAGTATGCATGTAGGTGTCTGCCAGGGTTTGCGGGTCAGATATCAATCCAAGTATTTATCAAGAAGTATAATAAACTACTGTGAATAATAGATAAGTTATTAACTTATTAGTAATGGGAAATTTCAAAATTATCGTGATGCAGCTTCTTTGTAGTATCCTTTCCAAGCCCATGTTTATTTGTTTATCTAGGTGCACCTTAATCAATGTTTGGCACTGCACTTTATTGATTTTTTTTCATGCTATCAGCATCTTGAAGCAGTGTTGGAGTCATGTGGCAATGATCTTGCTTCTGCAATCAAGAGCTTGAATGAGCTCCGATTAGGACGTGAAAGAGATTCAACTCCTTGCAAAAGCACAGCAGATTCAATCATTGCTTCACATGTTGATCAAACCACAGAAGGTATTTCCTGCATTTAACCGTTTTGGTTTTCATAATTTTTATTGGCACTATTTTCCAAGTGATACAGAATTATTAAAATTCTTGAAATTCTTGGAAAGGTTTCTGGTCATTTACAATGAGGTGTTATAGTTTAACCGTTTTCTCTTTGGTGTTTTGACTCTCTTCGTTT
The DNA here is from genome assembly GCA_010110895.2 of Picea sitchensis. Lineage (NCBI taxonomy): Eukaryota > Viridiplantae > Streptophyta > Pinopsida > Pinales > Pinaceae > Picea > Picea sitchensis. The sequence continues at coordinate 32,475 of SNQJ01S0043805.1, forward strand.
GTTTTCGTGTTTTTATTTTAAAAGAAGCCAATGGTTAAATGTGAACCACAGAACATTGGCTTTGTTGGAATTATGTGTGCAAATTTTGTTACCATGCACGAAGTTGTAGTTCTGATTTCTATGCTTTTGTGGTTTAGACTAAATGTCATGATTCAACTTATGCAACCTGTTTTGCTAGCATCAGTTTTTATTCTTTGACAGTTTAGAGGTGTTTCTGATCTGATCATCTCAACAACCTCCTTAGTGCCTCTTTGAAATACGGAAAAAGTGTGTTTGTAGTTGATTGAGTTTAATTTGAGTGTGTTGCTAATTGTGTAGTTCAGAGCTGGTATTGGTAGTGTCTGTGCCTACAATGTATTTTGAAAAACACCTCAAATTCTATTGTTGGGTTTCCACGCAAATTTGACATTGTGGTTTGTGAGAATTATTACTTCTAGCAATTTTATAACTAGTTTCATTATACAATTTCATATCACATTCAAAAGCAGAGTCAACAAGAGCATTAAAATCAAAGTAAAACACCAGGTGTAGCAAAACTAAATTCTATTACAAGAATTCTTAGTTTCTTCCTGTAAAAGATCGATGCTTCTGAAAATTCAGGAAAAGCCATATCTGGGAACTTGTTTTACTAATTTGGAAGTATATTGCCTCCCTAGTAGACATATGCTTACCTATCTACACAAAGGTTAGAGTGTTTTTCTTGAGATTATTCTCTACCTTTTTTGGTATGTAATGCATGGGCAACTGTTATTCAGGTAAATGAATTTGAATTTATATGAATCAGATTGCATTCATAACGTTATGGAAATGTGTCAAGTTGTGTACAATTAATGCATAACTTATTAATCACTGCTCGTTTGATTTTTCACTCCAGTAAATACAGATATTGGCCTTCCAGTTGAAGACCGGGTTGCTAATGACCAGGTGGGAGGGGCTGCTGCAGCCATTCCAGTTAATGGTTCCGACTGGGTGGAGCTTCTTTTGCAAGAGATGCAGAATGCATCCAATATGGATGACGCAAGAGTACGTGCTTCAAGAGCATTGGAGGCACTTGAAAAGGCTATAGTTAGTCGCACGGGTTCTATGGCTGAGAACTTGCAAAAGGTATTCTGTTTTTATCTGGCATTTGGTGTTTAGAATAGCTTCCTTTGCTTTTGTCCTCATCTATCTTGTGCTTGGTTATAACTTACTTCTAATATCATACCAACTGCAGGAAAACGTGGTGCTGAGGCAGCAAGTTGAAGGTCTTTCTCGTGATAATAGCATTCTCAAACGAGCTGTAGCTATACAGCATGAGCGGCAGAAGGAGCATGATGAAAGGGGCAATGAATTGCAGAATCTGAAGCAACTTTTATCACAGTATCAAGAGCAGCTAAGGACATTGCAGGTACAAACAAAAGTTGAATCCTAAATATATCCTATGTAGATAAATTTGATAGCATAGCAACTTGAATGGTTGATAATGCATGCTCTAACATCATCCTCTCTTTTGCAGGTAAATAATTATGCTCTAACACTACACCTACGGCAAGCTCAGGAGAGTACTTCCATTCCTGGGCGCTTTCACCCTGATGTCTTCTGAAATCTCAGTAGACAATGGTCTGCTATAAGGATTGAAAACAGATCAAGCAGGATTTGAAACATATCTTATGTTTATAAGGTGGTTATGTGAACTAGTTTGTTATTCTTTTAAGATGTTGGTCTCGCTTAGTATTCTTGGAACTAAGCGTGTAAAAGTTTCCATACTTTCCTCGTATCAACCTGCAAAGGGTTTCATGATTTTACCATTAATAGGATGCATTATTGAAGTTTATCTGAAAATGGTGAAATGCCAGCACTTAAACTTGAATGATAGTACTAAATGTTTGGGAGCTAGTCTCTCTTCTATAGAACATAAAATGCACTCTTGAGGTAAAAGACGCAGTTGGTTTAGTAGGATGTTTAATTAAAATAATGGATTACATATCGTTTGTGATTATGCCTGAATCTTCCCACTTCGGTCGCTTCTAGAATCATTTGGATGTTGTGAGGTTTGTTGTTCAAACTCTGTTTGATGTCCCATGTGGGTTCTAAGTACTTCATTTTGTTTGATTTCAATTTCTGTGCCTTGAATACAACTTGTTAATATATATATATATATATATATAAATGTACGGATGTTCTTTGTTTTTTATTCATTTCAAGTGTCTTCTTATAAAGCTATTTTGATATTAGTAGATGTTGCAATATTGCAGTTGCATTTCGTCTAAGGAAAGATGTCAATGAATCACTTTTTACAATGGTTGACTGAGAATTAAATATCCCTACAACGGCTATTCAAAAATGAATGAATGTATTTTTTTCATCATGGTGTCCTTTAATTGTGATTCAATATTTCCTTGTTTTAAAGGTTGTCTGCATTGTGTATCCAGAAATTCTGTTCTTTATGATATGTTGGATACTCATTTCATCTTTCTCTTTGTTATTTCAGTGTTGAGAATGCTTCTTATTAGATGAGTTTTATCGATTACAGTAATATATGCAATACAATTGACATATTACACTTGTTATTTCCCAAAATTGTTGGATTCACTGAAGGTCACTTGTTCTTGGGGTAACTCCTATTGAGAAATATCTTCAAAGATCTGTAAAATTCAAATTTGCTAGTAACAAGCTATACGTATACGCATTTTCATGTTGGTGGTTGCAGTTATTTAGATTTAGATTTATGTTTTTTTGATAAAATGAAGATATTCCATGCAATTTAACAAAAACAATATACTAGAACTTTTAATTTATTGAGGAATTGTTAAGAAATAGAACACAAACAAGACACAAAGAACTCGGTGGAAAAGGCTTTAAGCCATTTTCAATACAATATTCATTTGAATGATACAAATTTATAGTACAAGGATGTAACCACTCAATAAACTAGATTTACTCTCACATGAACACTTCATTAAGAGATACAGTTAGGAGGCAAAATATGATCTAACACCCTTGGGGTAAAAACTATATCTTATACTGTGAAATACATAAAGTTGATGTAGGACTTTGTGATTTAGAGGGGGACCTAGGCTAACAATTGCAAACAATTATATCAGCAATGCGACTAGAACTAGTGCATAAACTGCCAACATCTTCAATTTGAAACACCTGGACTTGAGCCTCGATGAAAATTTGTTTGAAAAAATTGTTAACTTTGGATGTTCAAAATTTAGAATTTGGATAATCCCATTGTGTAACATATGAGCCAGAACTTTTGTTATTGTTCATTTACATGAGCTTCAAATATCCAAAAAAAGTGAATCAATTGCAAATTTGACTCATCCCTGAAAATGATTGACAACTCAATCAAATGCAAAACAACAATGCAGATGGATCTCGTTGGTTTTTGCCAAGTCAAGTGACCATCCAAGGAAACAAAATGGTCGCAAAATTGCTCTTAGAAAATGACACAAATAATGTCAATCAACGTCCCAATCTTGAATATTGTGTATGATCCCAATTGCAAGATATTGAATCACAATTTTGGAACTTTAAATCCTGAATTATTCATGTGGAGAAAAACTCGATTACATCAATGCACATCACATAAACAATACAAATGATAAAAACCTCAAAGTGTCCAAATTGATAATTTATCACAAGTGATAAAATCTATGTCATGCTCTTGTTGTTGTCCATTTGTTGTTTTATTTGTCCAAGTCTGCAATTTATACATTGTTGTTGCCCATTTGGCATTTTGTTTGTTGTTGTCAAAAGCTTGAAGTCTAATAATCATCATCAATATTCCCCCCTATCAGTGGAAAGGTGAGATATCATGGATTTTTTTGTGGGTCGCTCTTAACCAATTCATCATTGTTTATGGTGGTTTTGGCTGACCACTAACCATTTTCACTTCATTAGGTGGTTTTAGTTTACCACTAACCAATTTCACTTTATTTGTTGGTTCAATTTACCACTAACCATTTTCAGTCATCAGTATACCCCCCTTTAAATTATACAAGAATACATTTGGGAGTCATTTTGTTGATTTTCAATTCAAGAACACATTTAGAATTTAATCCTAGTCAAGTTCAGAACCATAATCTGTAATAATTTATTGAAGACATTCAAAACCATTTGCTTTTGCAACTTCACCATTTAAATATGCTGTTACATGTTTGAATTTTATGGTAGGATATACACAATTTGGGTCGCTAGATGCCATTGCCAAGTGCTAATTCAGCCATAGTGAAGCATTCTTCTTTCAAAATTTGTTTGTAAGATGATTTGTTCCCCCACAATGAAAACAAAGTTGGAGATCAAAACACTGATTCCCCATGTGACCAATTCCACGACAATGTTGGCATTTAACATTTTGATGTTGAACTAAAATAGGGGAAGTGGAATCTTCTTAAAGGAAACCTGCGTTGAAAAAGTGAATTGGGCTGGAATAATTGGAAATAAAAAGGTAACTTCCTTATCATATCCAAGGTTTGTTCTGTCTTTGTTGTCATAGATTTCTTCTCAAGGTTTAATGAAAGGCTTGAAAATATTATTCAGAGTCTTTGGCTTGAAAATTTTGTGCAAGTTGGTTTATTGCATGCTGCTGCACTATAAAGGTTTTCGTGAGTGGGCTCTTGAAATTCAGGTTCATGTATTGTTTGAATCTTGGATTGTTAGAAACAAATACTAGTTTAGAATGTGTAGATCCTANTTGAAAATTTTGTGCAAGTTGGTTTATTGCATGCTGCTGCACTATAAAGGTTTTCGTGAGTGGGCTCTTGAAATTCAGGTTCATGTATTGTTTGAATCTTGGATTGTTAGAAACAAATACTAGTTTAGAATGTGTAGATCCTAGAGTTGCTTTTCATCATGTTGGAGTGGTGATTGAATCTGAAGAAGTTCAATTTTGGCTTGCGAAATTTGCAAACAAGTTAGAATAGATTGAATAATTTCTTTGTTGTTTATGATTCTGTTGTCCTCAGTAGCGAGTAATAGAGTGATTCTAATAATTCTTGACTTCAAGCTATTTGAAAGATTGAATGAGACCTCCTTGTGTAGGTAGGTCTCTATATAAAAATGTGATTGATTTGACAAAGAGGGTTTATTGCAAATCCACCATTTGACAATAAGATACCACATTTTCATGTTAGACTTGGAAATTGGAGGATGTTGAATTCAATTGACAATGCACTCTGATAATTACAATGCAAGTCAACTTAATTTTTATTTGATACTCACCAAAAAAGAATTATTGCGAGTACCACATGGTGATTTAATGTTGAGTAAGAAGTTGAATGGATGCAAATTGAAAATTTGTCGTGATGTAACCAACAACTGGAATGCTTAATGTCGAGTAAGAAGTTGAATGGATGTAAATTGAAAATTTGTCGTTGAACACTGAGGTAACCAACAACTGGAATGCTTGAATATGCTTTGCAAGTATTTGATTAAGTGTTTATACATTTTTACTCTATGTATGGTTGGAGTGCAAATTACCAGTGTGTTGACGGGCGAAACAGTGCATCCGTCAACTGGGAGAGTGGAACCGGTC
>SNQJ01S0043805.1:68022-82855 GCA_010110895.2 Picea sitchensis
AGACTGCTTCTTGAAACTCCAAGAAATTGTCTCTAATCCCATATTCATCAAGTAACCCGATGTTGATGTCCTCTCATCAACATTTCCAGTAAAATATGCATATGAATATCCAACAAGTACAAAATTCTTTTTCTTCTTGTATAGAAGACCATAATCTCTCTTACCTTGAATATATCTAAGAACCATTTTTGTTGCATTCCAGTGGCTTTCCCTTAGTTTATGCATAAATCTCGAGAGAATGCTAAGTGCATATGATAAATTTGGATGAGTGGTTGTTAAATAGATCAAGTTGTCAATCAACTACTTGTAACTAGTGCTATTTACCAATTCCCTCCCTCCAAATTTTGAAAGTTTTAAGTTTTGTTCCATTAGGGTGAGAATGAACTTGCAATCTGTCATGCCAAATATTTTTAGTAATTCAGACACATACTTGTAATATTGACTAATGAAAATGTTGTTTGAATGTTGGAATACTTCAACTCCGAGATAGTAGTGAAGTAATCCTAGATCTGTCATCTTGAATTCGGCTTGCAATTCCTTTTTTACCTGTAAAAATGATCATCGTTGTTCCAAGTAATGATCAAGTCATCGACACAAATTACTAAAATCACCAAATTTTTACCCTGTAAGTGCAGATATAAGGTATTAACAGATTCACTTCGCTTAAATCCATCTTTGCGAAGATAATCATACATTTTTTCATACCAAGCTCTGGGAGCTTGTTTCAATCCATATTATGCCTTGATCAACTTAGAATTCTTCCTACAAATCTCCATTGATGAAGACACTTTTAACATCCATCTAATGTACTTTCCATCCTTTTTGAGCCAACAAAGCAACTACCATCATGATTGTGTTCCACTTTGAGGAACGTGCAAATGTTTCTTCATAGTCAATCCCTTCTTGTTGTGCAAAACCCTTTGCTACAAGTCTTGCTTTATATTTTCCTATCATTTTGTGTCGCTTATACTTGATTTTGTAAACCCATCTGATGGGTTTAACATCTTGAGGACAATCAACAAGTTTCCAAGTATTATTTTCCACCATTAATTGATATTCATCAATCATTGTTTTTTTCCATTCTTCATGTTTTACTTCCTCTTTGAAAGTTGAGGGCTCAGTGAAATCATTTGTTAGTAAGGAAAATTTCTATTCTTCATTGGTTGAACTTCATGTGCTTGTTTTATTTTTTTCATTAGGCCTAACATCCTTCAAAAGCTGAATATCCCATTTTGGCAGTTGATCTTGACTAGATTGAGGATTTGAATTATCACCATTATTATAAATAGGATTGATAAAAATAGAAACTCTCCTTTCCTCTTAAGTATCTTGAGATGGAGTTTAATTATCAGATGAACTATTTCATGAAGTTTCAAAACAAAAGTTTTGAAGAAGAATCAGACAAACTTGATGAAGAATTGTCATTTTCAAGTGAAGTCCAATCTATTTCAAACCAACATTGTTTATTTGGTTGATTTGACATTCTATTTTTCTCCTTTTCTACTTGTTTTTCCATTTTTTCTAGAAGGTATTCAATTTCTTCATCATTTCTTCTCTTTTTTTCGTCGAAGATGAAATCTCGACTTATAATTCTTTTTCCATTTGATAAGAGATGATATCCCTTATTTTCATCAGAATATACAATCAATATATACTTTAAACTTTGCGAGTCTAGTTTAGTTCTCTTTTCTTTGGGAACTAAAGCATAACACACTCAACCAAAAACTTGAAGATGTTTTATTCTAGGTTTGAAAACATACCATGCTTCATATGGTGTGACTCCATCCAAATAAAAAGTGAGAGATATGTTCTTTAATTAGATTTCAATATGTATTGCTTCAGCCGAGTAGGAGGGACTTAAGCCCTTGAAATTTAACATAGATTTCTCCATTCCTAACAAAGCTCGATTCATTCATTTTGTGACTCCATTTTGTTGTGGAGTGTATGAGTTTGTAAGTTGGCTTATAATTCCCTTGTCTATGCAATAATTTTGGAATTCATTGGAAGTGAATTCCCCTCCATTATTTGTCCTCAATGTGTCAATATTTTCTTTAGTTTCTTTTTCGACCAAACGTCGAAAAATCTTAAACTTTTTTAAAATTTTATGATTTATCTTTCAAAAAATGTACCCAAGCCATACGACTAAAATCATCAATGAAAAGCAAAAAACATTTACAACCACCTATATAAGACTTTAGAGGTACACAAATGTCAATATGAACAAGTTGAAAACATTTGTTTCTTTCCATGAACTTGTAGGAAAAGTCTCTCTATTATGTTTCCCATAAATGCAAGCTTCACATCCTGCATTCTCCATAAAAGTGGGATGTCCTCTAACCATTCCTTGTTTTTGAAGTTGTGAGAGACTTTCAAAATTCAAATGTCCATATCTGACATGCCATAACCTTATAGGTGAAATAGTTGAATCCACAATTCCTGCAAAATCTTTCTTCAGAGGAATGACTTTCTCTTTCATCCTAAGAATCTTTCCATCTTCGTACCCTGTCATGAATTTCTTCAAATTCTATTTTTTTGAGTTGATTTTTACTAACCCATATTCCATGTTGATTTGATGTCCTGCTTGTTGAATCATCACTAAGGACAACAAATTCTTTTTGAATGTTGGTACATACCAAACATTCGAAATCATTTTCTCTCCAATTCCAGGAAGATAAACTTTCACGGTACCTTTTCCACAAGGTGTGTGTTTTGTATCATCAACCAAGAATATTGAGTTTAATTTACATTCTTTAAATGTCCAAAAGAAATCTCTTCGGAAAGTCACGTGTTGAGTAGCCCCTATGTCTAGTGTCCATGCATCTTCATATGCACTTCTAAAAGAATAATTGGACACCATCAAAGCATTTGATTTTGAGTTTTCAAGTGTAGTGAATAAAGATTTAGAATCATCTTCCTCTTGATCATGGGAATAAGCGTACTGTGTTGAAGTTGATTGTTACTTAAACTTCGGTATTTTATTGATTGGAGTGTGACAATGTTCTGTATAATGACCAATTTTGTTGTAGCATTTGCATACAACCTGACTTAAGTCTCTGCCTATGATGTAATGTTCCCAAGCCATTTTTTTTGACAGAAACAATATTTTTTCACTGTTTATTGTTGTTTGGTTATACGTTTGCAAGTTTACTCATGAAGTTGCGCATTAGGGTTTATATTATGGAGATTGATATGAAGTGATAGATCTGAAGCATACACCATAAAAAAATACAAGATACAATAAGGAACACTGATATAGAGCCAATAATGTCAGATCTAACCTTTATTTAAATAGTAGATAGATCATGTAACCAGAGATCTCTAGATCTAGAAGAAAACCACAATAATATCCAAGATGGAATGATAACTGATACAATAATACCAATACTGATGTTGATAGCCTTCACAGGCACCCTGAAGAGAAGATACAAGCCTCCAAAGGCTAATAGCTGTGGGATATGAATGATAAGATGAAACTCTATCCCTCTGCAGTGCCAAATCCTCAATCTGGTTGAGTTGTGCACTGTCCTGGTGGTTGTAGATACCCTAGATTTCTTCCCTCCTCTTCTTGTGCTCCAAATGACTCAGAACTCTCCCATAACGTAGATTGGGCCACTAGAACCCTCCTGGAAAATCCTCAGGTTGAATGGTAAAGTTATGGCCCTCCAAATGAGCCAACCCTCAACTGGTTTGCACCCTCCTGAATAACTGAAGATCCAATATTTCGGCCTGTCTCCTAGAGGCCTCCAACTACTACAAAAATCAATGAGATGATAGATCGGGGAAATGAAACCCCACTGGTGAAGTCTCAAGATGAACTATGAAGATCTGAGCCACCAAATGATGAAAATATCCTCTTGCAGTGCGCCCCTCTCTTCCCCAACTTGTTCCAAACTCTAGGAAATAATCTATTGGGAAATCCTCCTCTTGAATAGACTAGGAATGATGTCCTGGACCATACAAAGAAAACCCAGATGATACCTTGCCCAAAATACTTTTCCTCACTCTAGATCACACTGATCTCCACATGATGGTGCGCCCTCCTGATGGAAACCCCCTTAGGTTGTGCACTAGTACTCTTCTACCAATGGATCTAACCTCTGTAATGTGGGAGGAATGTTGCACCTCTAGGACCAATCTTGGATCAAGGAAGGTGTAATCTTTCACCACCGAGTTGATCTCTAGGGTTTTAGTCACAAAACCCTCAAAATTGCTTATGCTCAAGAGCCCAAATGCAAAGTATGATAATAATTCAGAATCCTTAGAAGTGTGCCCTTCCTTTCTTTTATACCCCCAATCTATTCTTCTATTGAGTTGGTTAACTCCTAGCCTTTCTCCACATGTTCTTTTCTTTCATTAAGTTACCTTTTTTCACACAAATTTAACTCAATAATATATGTTATGCTTAGGCAATGGATTCCTATTGAATTTGTCCCCATGATGCATGAGACTATAATCTAGTGGGGATAGCTAGAATACCGAGTCTCTCGAAACCTCTTCATCAAGAGGTGGGGGAAATTACAGTCTACCCTGCTAGAAATTGCTTGCCCTCAAGCAATTCTGGACCTGTCTTCTAGAGCATCTGTTCACATTCCCAAGTAGCATCCTCCATGGGTAGATTCTTCCATTTGACCAAATATTCCTTGTTGCTTATTTTCCTTAACTTCTTCTCCCGTACTTCTAATATCTTCTCTGGTATCAATATCGACTGTCTTTCTTCATCCAAAGGTGGCAATTCCTCAATAGGAATGATGTGTTTACCAATGGCTCTCTTCAAGCATGACACATGGAAAACATTATGTATTTTGTTTCGATGTGGTAGATCAAAATCATATTCCACGACCCCTACCTTTATGTTGACTCTGTATGGACCAAAAAAGCGAGGTTGGAGCCTTTCTACGCCACTCCTCTGAATGGATTCCTGTCTATATGGTTTAAGCCTCAAATAAACCAAACCAACAACCTCAAATGTGCGCTCCACCCTGTGCTTGTTTGCCTGTACCTTCTTTTTATTTTGTGCCCTTTGCAGGTGGTCCTTAATCTCTCTGAGTATATCCCGACTCTGTTGAATCCAATCCTGAACCATGGGAGCCCTGTTGTTGCCAAATACTATCTCCACAAATGAGAGGGGATCATAAATATATAAGGCTCTAAATGGTGGCATACCAATGGACATATGATGGGTGGTGTTGTAGAAATATTCCCCCAAATGAAGCCATTTAACCCGTGACTTTTTTTTCCCTGACACATAATTCCGTAGGTAGCCTTCAACCCATTTGTTGACTCTCTTTGTTTGGTCATCCATTTGAGGATGATAGTTGGTACTAGGTGTTAAGGCCGTACCAACCAAACTGAATAGTTTTTGCCAAAATGTGCCTATAAACCTATTGTCCCTGTCACTCACAATGGTTTTGGGTAAACCATGCAATCTAAAGACCTCACGGAAGAAGAAATATGCAACTTGTGCTGCACTTTAGTCTGTGGCAATGGCGAAGAACTGCGTAAACTTAGTCAACCTGTCTACCACCACGGAAATGCAATATTTTCCTCGAGCCTTAGGAAATCTTGTGATGAAATACATAGATATGATTTCCCATTTGTGTTTAGGGATGGGAAGTGGTTGCAATAATCCTAATGGATGAGTGTGTTCATCCTTGTTTGCCTGACAAGTGGTGCACTCCTTGATGTGGCGCATCACATCTTCTTTCAACCCCTTCCAAGCGAATCTCTCCCATATCTGCATGTATGTCTTGATGAACCCTTGATGCCCTGTTACTGGTGAATCATGACATGCTTGTAGAACCTTGGCTTTAAAGGTTGACTCGAGGACCAAGAAAATTGGCCCTTGTAGTATATGATGTCATCCATGATTCTAAAGTTGTCATCTTGTACCTGGCCATCCATCAATTCGCATGTAAATCTATTCTTTGAGTATTCCACCAAAATGTGGGCCTTCTAGTCCACTGAGATGTTGGTCGTGGAATAAACTGATGGTCTTTTGGATAAAGCATTGACCACCACATTATTATTTCCTTTGACAAACTCAATGTCAAAGTCATAAGCCTGGATTTTTCTCACCCATTTTTGTTGCCTCTCATTTAAGTCCTTCTGATCCAGAAAGTGCTTGAGGTCGTTGTGATCTGTCCTCACAACAATTTTTTCCCCAACCAAATATTGCCTGAACTTAGCCAACGCATGCATGATGGATAACATCTCTTTGTCATAGATGGTGTAGAGAATCTCAAGACCCTTCAACTTTTGGATTTCATAGACAATAGGGTGTCTACTCTGCATAAGCATTTCTCCAATGCCTTCCCTTGAGGTATAACACTCCACTGTAAAGGGTTGTGCGAAATCTAGTAGAGCAAATATTGGACAAGTACTCATCGCCTTCTTCATTTCGTCAAAGGTCAATTGTGCTTCTGGACTCCACTTGAATGCCCCTTTCCTAGTCAAATAGGTCAAAGGTGCACAAAGTTGAGAGAATCCTTTGACAAACCTCCTGTAATAGCAACAAATGCCAAGAAACCCATTCAATTCTGTGAGGGTCTTAGGTGTGGGCCAATCAAGTATAGCTTGTATATTCTCTTGGTGTACCTATACCCCCTTCACCCCATTTATGTGCCCTAAATGAAGGACCTTTGTCATTCCAAACTCAAATTTGGATTCCTTAGCATATAAAGATTGTTCTTCCATGATAGCCAAAATCTGCTCTACATGTTGAATGTGATCCTCCCAAGTTTTTCTATAGATCAACAAGTCATCAAAGAAGACTAAGAGAAATTTCCTCAGTAGCTTGTTGAAAACATGATTCATGCAATATTGGAAGATGACTGGTGCATTAGTTAGCCCAAAAGGCATCGCCAAGAACTCATAGTGACCATAGTGACATCGGAAAGCAGTCTTGGGGACATCTTGCTCCCTCATTTTTATCTGATGATAGCCAGAGCGCAAGTCAATATTTTTGAAGTGCATAGCCCCATGGAGCTCATCCGATAGCTCATGAATCCTCAGGATGGGGTATCTATTCTTTATTGTCTTCTTGTTTAAATCCTTGCAGTCAATACACATGCACATGGTCCCATCCTTATTTTTCACCAATACTACTGAAAATGCAAAGGGGATGGAACTTGGCCTAATGTGGACCATGTCTAATATTTCTTAAATGGCCTTCTCAATCTTGTCTTTATATTTCTTGGGGTTCCTATAGGGGGTGGTGATGATAGGTTTCACACCCTCCTCCAACTCTATGATGTGCTCAAACCCCCTATATGGTGGTGCTCTCAGTGGTATGGGTTCAAAGACCTTGTTGCCCTTGTCAATGATTATCTGAATCTCTCGTGAGTAGTGAGTTTCCCCTTTCTTATCCACACTAACTGATATTCTACATTCTACTGCATAAGGAATGTCTTCCCTCCTGAATATGGTCTCCATGCACTTTGTTGTCACCACTCTTGGCGTGTTTCCTGTCATGCCCCTGAGAACCACCTTTTTCCCATTTTCCTCTGTGAAAGACATCTCCATGGTATTGTAATTTGTAGTGATTCGCCCCAACATACTAAGCCACTGAACTCCAAGGATGATGTTCGTGTCTGGAAGGTCCATTACATAGAAATATTGTGCCAAATAATGCATGCCCAATGTAAGCTTCAGTCCTGGAATGTATCTATCACAAGGCATAGTACGCCCCCCTGCTACCTCCACGTGAAATCCCTCAAACTCAACTATAGGTATGTTTCTTCTTTGTAGTAGAGATGAATCAATGAAGTTGTGTGAAGCACCCCCATCAATGAGAATTGAAACCTTATGCCCTTGTAGCACCCCTCTCATGCTAAAAGTGTTGAATTTAGGTACCCCGCTGATGGATGCTAGTGTTACCTTCTCATCTATTGCAAGGTCGTGAATTGCATCCTCCTCTTCTACGTTTTATGTGGGATCCACCTCTATGTTTTGTGGATGGCCGAAAAATTCCTCCTCATCATCATAAAAGATAAATTCAATGTATTGATCCTTTCCCCTGCCAATGCATTTGTGTGTTGGATCCGAAGGCTCTTTGCAAGTGAAGCACAACTGATTCCTTCTCAATTCCCTCCTACTGGTCTCATCCACTCTACCTCTTTCTCGATCAAACTCCCTTTGGTCTCGCCTCCCTTGGTTCATAGGAGGTATTTGGTCTCTACCCCCTTGGTTTAGAGGAGGTCTAGGGGTAAATCTCATCTTTGTTGCTAATCCCAAGTCCCTAGTCTTCCATATAGCATCATGCAATTTGGTAGGCTTAAACGCCTTGACCCAACCCCTTAAGGGCTCCATCAAACCCTCCGTGAAGAGCATCATAATTCTCGCTTGAGACACATATTGAACCATAATTGTTATCCTATGAAACTCTTCTATGTATACCTTTGGTGATCCTGTCTGTCTAAGTTGGGTGAGTTCCCTAAAAGGTAGCTCCAGATCTCCCTGGTCAAACCTGTTAATGAGCCTCTGTGTAAATTATATGTAAGCTGTGATATGATTGTGACCCAGTGTAGTTAACCCATGGTACCACAAAGCATGAGATTTTCCCTCCAAGTACATGGTGGAAAACTTGATGGCATCCATCTCTCTCACGGGGTTAAGTTGTAGGTAGGTATCAAGTTTTTGTACCCATGCTTGTGCAGTCACCTTGGAATATCCATCAAAGTATGGGATTTCCATCTTGCCTGCCCTGAGCTCTAATTCATAGTTAAACCTTTGATATTGTTTAGGCTTACTCCTGAACTTGATCCCGTAATACTGATCTAGTGTGACTTTCCTCTGGAACCCTGCACTCAGTGAGTTATATTCCTTGGCATACTGCTCAAAATTGTCCTTGATTTCATCATCAAAGTTGTGTTGTGGCAGGTTATCCAAGAATGTAGGTAGGTAGGGTCTAGGGGTAGTCCTACTATGTGTTGGCCCCTGAGGAAATCCTCCTCCATAACTCTGGCCCTAAGTGTGGAGTGAGGGATATGCTCCTGATGAGGTCTAGTACCCGCATGAGACCCACTGGCTTCCTTGTTTTCATAAATTTCTCGTCCCTTCCCTGCATGGGTCATCTGTAGTAGGAGTTGCACAATATTCATCTAATTGGAATTTATCTTCTCCAAGGTCTCTCTTATTTCAACTTGTCCCCTCCGCATAGTTTCCTGATTTTCCTGTAGATGATGTTCAAGTGCACTTTGTGTCTGTATTATTGAGGTTGTAACTCCTTGGAAAAACCTGCTAGAATTTGTGGCTCACTGTCCTCATCTGAACCCTCCATCTCTGCCTCTATTTCACCTGTCTGCCTTCTGCGTCTGCCCATGTAAATACCACTAAACTTCTTCATGCACTAATCCTCATTGGCTGGGAGGATCAACACTCTGATACCACTATAATGTTCCCAACCCAAATTTTTTGCTGGAAACACTAATTGTTCACTGTTTATTATTGTTTGGTTATATGTTTGCAAGTTTACTCATGAATTTGCGGATTAGGGTTTATATTATGGAGATTATAGCAGTGAAGTGATAGATCTGAATCATACACTATAAACAAAGAAAATATACAATAAGGAACACCAATATAGAGCCAATAATGTCAGATCTGACCTTTATTTAAATAGTAGATAGATCATGTAACCAAAGATCTGCAGATCTAGAAGAAAACCCCAATAATATCCAAGATGGAATGATAGCTGCTACAATAATACCAATACTGATGTTGATAGACTTCAAAGGAATCATGAAGAGAATATGCAAACCTCCAAAGGCTAATAGTTGTGGGAGATGGATGATAAGATGAAACCTTGGCCCTTTGCAGTGCCAAACCCTCAATCTTGCTGAGTTGCACACTGTCTTGGTGGTTGTAGATACCCTAGATTTCGACCCTCCTCTTCTTGTGCTCCAAATGACTCAGAACTCTCCCAGAATGTAGATCGGGCCACTAGAACCTTCCTGGAAAATCCTCAGTCTGAATGGTGAATTTCTGTCTCTCCAAATGAGCCAACCCTCAACTGGTTTGCACCCTCCTAAATAACTGAAGATCCAATATTTCGACCTCTCTCCTAGAGGCCTCCAATTGCTACAAAAATCACTCATATGATATATCGGGGAAATGAAACCCCACTGGTGAAGTCTCAATATGAACTATGAATATCTGAGCCACCAAATGATGAAAACCTCCTCTTGCAATGCACCTTTCTCTTCTCCAACTCGTTACAAAATCTAACAAATAATCTGTTGGGAAACCCTCCTCCTGAATAGACTAGGAATGATTTCCTGGACCATACAAAGAAAACCCATATGTTTCTTTTCCCAAAATAATTCTCCTCACTTCAGATCGAACTAATCTCCACAAGATGGTGTGCCCTCTTGTTGGAAACCCCCTTAGGATGCGCACTAGTACACTTATTCCAATGGATCTGACCTTTGTAATGCTGTAGAATGGTGTGGGAGGAATGTTTCACCTCCAGGACCAAGCTTGGATCAAGAAAGGTGGAATATTTCACCACCGAGTTGATCTCTAGGGTTTTAGTCACAAAACCCTCAAAATTGCTTGTGCTCAAGAGCCCAAATGCAAAGTATGATAATAATTCAGAATCCTTAGAAGCGCACCCTTCCTTTCTTTTATACCCCCGGTCTATTCTTCTATTGAGTTAGTTAACCCCTAGGGTTAACTCCTATCCTTTCTCCACATGTTCTTTTCTTTCATTATGTTACCTTTTTTCACACAAAGTCAACTCAATAATATACGTTGTTCTTAGGCAATGGATTCCTGTTGAATTTGTCCCCATGATGCATGAGACTATAGTCTAGTGGGGATAGCTATACTACTGAGTCTCTCCAAACCTCTTCATCAAGAGGTGGGGTACATTACATATGCCATACTTATTACTACGATTTTGAGGTCTTTCTGATTGATTTCTTCTGAAGTTGTTTGACCCTCGTTGATAATTTGAGTTTCCTCTTCTTTGAACATTGCCTCTTCCTCTTCCTTGACTTCGTCCTCGACCTTTTTCTCTATATGTTGACTGATATTGAGTACCATGTCCTCTGTTACTAAATTGAGCTCCTCTTCCTCTTGAACTTCCAGATAAAGGTTTACTAGTACTTACTTCTGTAAAGAAGAGATTTTCTCTGACTTGCTTATTCTTCCCAAAAGTTTTATCATGTTGAGATAGAAATTCACTCAATTGATCAAATGTTATCTTTTCTAACTTTCCTTTCAACTGTAAAGTCTCCAAGAAGTGTTTATAAGAAGATGACAATCCTGCAATTAATATCGGTGTCATCAAACTATCATCTACAACAATAAATCTTGCCTTATGTTCTTTACTCTGGAAATATACTCAAGTACATCTCCACCTTCGGTCAATTCATGTTGAAGCAACTTTAATTGAAGATCAACCCTTTTTGTTTTAGGTTGAGTGTCAAACAAATCTTTGAAAGTTTTCCATGCAGACCATGCATTGGATTCTTTTTGAATGTGAACATACATCTCTTCATTTACAAAGGATTTAATCAATGTTAAATCCTTTTCATCCTTTAGTTCTCATTTATCTAGTGGTCCCGCATCAATGGGTTTATTTGGTTTTACATCGTCATTGCATATGTCTTTACATAGCTCATTGTAAATTAAATTGCTTTCCATATATCGTTTCCATACTTTATAATTTTTGAATCCTTCAAGTTTATCAGACTTGGAAAACAAATTTACAGGTTTGGACATTGTGAATGCTTTGCTTGAAGAGAAATTTATGTGTCAGAAAGAAAAAAATGAATGATGCACCACACAAAAATGAAGATAAAAAACACACCACACGCTACGCTGCAAGAAAGGACTATCGGGGCTTCACCTTAACCCTCGTATAGTCACTTGAAAAAGAGTTTGATTGAGCTTTGTAGTTGGCTCTAATCAACTCTTGAAAATTTGTTGCAATTTTCTTTAAAATTTTCAAAATTTGACTCCTTAGTCCCCTTTATTTCTTTGTAAATACGAAAGAAATAAAAATAACAATATTCCTCTATTCCTCTCTTGCTTTCCCCCCACTCGAAGTAAAATGTTACCTCAAATTACAAAATATATGAAGTCTCGCTTTTAAAATACAATGATTGAGAGTGATTTCCACTTTACAAGTTGTACTTTTAAAATACAATTCTTCTTCTTTCCCCTTTGTGAGGTAAATAAAGTTTACATCAGTTGAATTTCCTTGATATATTAAAAAAAAAAATTATATTAAAAATTTAAAATACTCCCTTTTTACAATAAAGTATTTTAAAAATTATAATATATATGAAATATGATATTCTAAAAACATTTATGTAGAGACCATGAAATCTTGGGAAAATCTCAACAGACTTGAACAAAATCTTGGGAAAATCTGTTGGGCGAGTTGGAGATCAACACACTAGAGATGGAATCACTGCAAAATCATTGCAAAGTAGATTTTCTACAAAATCACTGCAAATGAGATCAAATTGTTGCAAATTAGATGGATATAGGGTGGATCATTCCTTATTTTGTGGCTCCGATGATGGATAGTTCAACATGGATAGTGAAAACATATACAAATTGAAGCATGCAAATACCAAACCTCTTCTTGGCTCGCCTGATTAGTCTTTATGGTTTTGATACCAGGTTTAAAGTGGAGCAGCTGTATCCGACCACATATGGGCATATGCTAAAGGTGAAAGTGGTAAATTTAAAGGTGGTTTTCCAGAAGGGTCGAAGTAATGGGCCTCAAGGTCACCAAATACATCTTGCAAAATTCCTTATGTGGGATGAGACGACCATGATTGTATTTAATGCCAGGGGTGATCAAGGTGACCTAATGAAGATTGGAGCAACTGTAATGCTTTAGAATGCAAAAATTGACATTTTTAAAGGTTCAATGAGGCTAGTAGTTGATAGATCAGGATGCATTGAACCAACAAAACCAATTAATTTTGAAGTTAAAGAAGATAATAATTTATTCTTGATACAATTTTATCTGATGAGTATTATGTCTAGGATTTAGAACTAATCCACACATAATTAAAGAAGCCAATCATGTAGTAGATCACAAAGACCTGGAAATAGCAACAACATAGGCAATTCAAACGAACAGGTGAAGTCTTTGACATATAAATCTCGACTCCAGTGGGATATGAAGATTTCATAATTGTAGTTGGTGTTTTTTCGGCATTGTAATCCCAATTTTGGAAGCCATCAACATTGACATGGAAATGCAAAAAAATTTAAATGATAGCAGGCTATAAAATGAGCAGTCAAGGATGGGTACTAAGTATACAAGAGTACCCTATGAGGAGGAAATCCAATTAAAATTAAACGCAAAATACTTGCATATTTGTGCCAATAATATTTAGATCTAAATCTTGCAATAGATCTACAATAATTTNAAAAAAAATGATTTTTTTTTCCTCAATAAAAACCTCGAACAACTGACATACCATACAACCATTGATGGAGTTTTCCAAAAGCCTTGAATGTTGGCATCTCCTTTGCACCAACCACATCATCGTTGCTCTAAGACCACAATGATGACAGAAGTGTCCTCAGACATACAATGTTATGAATATAAATATACATATAAAATAGATATTAATAACATAATAATTAAATAATAATTATTAATAGTTAAAGGACATGATTATTGGTTAAGGGCACCCCTGCGTGGGTATATAAACAAGCCTTCATTCTCAATTGTATATAATCTTATCTATTCATATTTTATACATTTATATATTATTCCTACATGGATTATTGTGTTATAATCCAAGTATTTTGGATAATTATTGTGTGAGCAAACTTTCTTCATCTCATTTGATATCAGAGCTAATAGTAGTTTCATTTGGACATATAAGGTTCAATTAAAGTAAAGTTCTACTTTATAAGCCAAAGTAGTAAATAAGTATTAAAGTACTTTTTAAAAGGGCTTTAAAATATTAAAGGTTCAAATAAGTATTAAAGTACTATTAAAGTGAAATGTAAGGTTATTATTTTTTTAAAAGTTGATATATTTTTAAATTCGGTGATATAACTTTTAAGGAAAAGAATAAAAAAAGGAAAGGTGATAAAAGTGAATATATTATTATAAAAGTCGGTTATATATTAAGTTTCACTTTTTCATTTTAAGGAAAAGGGATATTAAAACATTTATATGAGTCATAGTAAAACAAAAAATATCATTTAAGGAAAAAAATAAAAGGAAAGTGGAATTATTAAAGGAATTATAAGAGGTCAAAAGAAAGAAGACTCTCTAAGTACAAAGTATTATTAACTTTAATTAGTCATTTGGTGGAATCAAATATATATAAGGGAATATTTCTAAGCCCTTTACTTTTAGTAAACCAAGTAAGAGAATATAGAAAGAGTATATAAACTTTAAAAAAAAACCAGAGTATTATTATTGCTTGAATTTATCGCAAAATTATTAGAAAAAAACGATATTATAAAAATAATATTTAATCATAAAGGTGCCAAGTTTAGTGAAATATCGTAAAAAAAATGACGAAAGAAAGATTTTCTTATGAAGGTTACCCAATTTCATCTTATTGGTTTTCTACATTAAAGGGAAGTATTCAAGGAAGAGAGGTTACCATCATTATTAACTTGGACTATAATGAAAATTCTATTAATATTAATTTGGTGAATCAATTATTTATTTCAGAGCATAACATAAGTGAAAAGATAAAATTTTTTGCAAGAGACAATATGAAATTAAAGACTTGCAAGTAACAATTGATAATTATGAATATATATCTCAATTCAATGTCACAACTATGTATAGAGAAGAAATTGACATCATTATCATGCTACCCTGGTTTTAAAGTCTAGG
>SNQJ01S0043807.1:4486-15567 GCA_010110895.2 Picea sitchensis
CAAGAGATATTTTCTACCCAACATGAGAAAATTGTTCTTCATTTTCAAAAACAGGTTGCCTTTCAAGATTCAATCCAGGAAGTAATATCTTATCATCACCATATGAGTCAAATATAGGCTTCTCATATCTATGTCTTTTAGAGACAGGGCTATAAAGAGTATCAGTTTCCAGAACAAACTCAATTTTTGCATTTTCCTTATTAAAACAACAAACAAAATTTTCATCTTATGTAGATGAACAGGGAAGAAAAAGAGATGCTTCCTCATCCAAGGAATCTTATTCATTATCATAGCCTTCATAAGAATCAATTATATCCTGAACAAAGTCTTTATGCTCCTCACAACAGCTATGAAAATTAACTCAAGGAAATAAATTTTTTGACAATGAATATTGAAAGCAGGATGAAACTCTTTGAGTGAAGAAATGTTGGAAGGTTCAAGAGAATGATACCCCACACGGACAATTCAGGGATGATTTTAGGGGCTAAATTTCACTCATGGGCTAATTTTCCATGGTTTTTCCAAAAACAAGATTCGCTATTTTAAAAATGATTCGCCCAAATTCTATAGGATAAAATTATTTTACCTTAAAAATCGCCAAAATTTTATACAAACTATATAAAATACTTATAAATTTGAATATTTTTAAAAAAATATCACCAAACATTTATAGTTGACATATGAAGGATTAGTAATATTCGCCAAGGTTTCTACATTTTAAAATAAATTTCCATCCTTAAAATCATCCTTGACGGACATCTCCCTAAAGAGAGTACATAAGAAAATTCATACGTATGTATTCATGTTGGATGTCAAGATGCTGCATCAAAGCATGAAATTCCAGAACATGCTCAACATGGTTGTCCTTCTCACCCTCAAAAAATCTTGGCAATAGATCTTACCATTCATCAATTTGAGGCACAGGATGTGGATAACCAACTATGGATGAGAAATTGAGTGGGGCAAACCTCCTAGATGGGATAAATTCCATATCCATTTAATTTGTCTCAAGCCAGTGGAGTCGCCAATAGATTTTCAAACAATGGAGTCGCCATGGTGAAAAATGAGCAGTTAAGACAATGTGTCCAGCTTCAGTTCACCATCTAAAACTGGATCTCTTCGTTGTTGTTCTCCCAGGGAATATATCTTCTCTTTCGTCCCCGTAAATGACACCATTAATGTTAGCACTGAGAGTCACCCTCAGACCACTAGAGGATAAGCCCAGTACCTAGGAAAATGTAAATGGATTAAAATGGTTTGAGTAGGTGGATTGAAAAAACTTTAAATAAAGGAAAAGACATTATATATCACTGCAGATCAGTGATGGACCATTGGGCTATGGAGTCATAACAAATATGCTCATTGAAGACATTTAAGCTCCCTATCAGAAAAAATATTTGTATAATGATGAAGAGAAGAATAAGAGAATAAAATAAAGAYGAATATTCTCTAAGCACAGATCCTTTCTGTAAAGAGAATTTAGATGTGTCTGAACAGTAAATAATGATAGTTAGGAAAGCTTACAACAGATCCTCTACCACATTAGGAATCTATCAATCAAAGGYAATTTTTAATACTTAAAATCAACAATTACATTCAGACAAGATGAAGAATAGAACAGAGACCATAGAAGACAAATATGATGAAAAATATCATATGAGTCTTCAATAACAATACAATTTATAGCTACATGCCCCTCCAGCTTACAAACTGAAATATACAGTCATAAAATTTTCTCAAAACCTCCTTCAGTCTTGGGCCTGAACCCCCCCCCCCCTTTTTTCATATCATTCCTCCGATGTATTTATAATCAAACCCATAGGAATATATTGTTCCTTGGGCCCCTCTTCTCCAGTGCCATGTGTATTCTCTGGTCTATCATGTTCCTTCTGTTAGAAGGAAACTCTGGTCAGTATGGGCATGCAGGAAAAACTGCCCTCTGTGGTACTTCAGACTAACTATCTTTTGTCTCCTCGAACAGACCCCCCATGCTTCCATTTAAGGAGGTAATCAATGATTCAAACACCATTCCTTCTTTCATTGAATGATTTCTCCACGGGATTAGGATGAGGCCTAGCTCCTAGTTTGTTTCCATGCGCTGCTCTCGGATTGGGCCCTATATAAGCATGTGATTGTGGAGGTTTCCAAGGGTGGTTTGGATCCACGCCACTTATCTCCCCTCAATTCACCACCAAATTCCATGTACCTCTTCCGCTATACCATGGTTTCGATTATGGGACCGCTCTAGAATTTTAACGTTCAAGCATGTTTTGTCCTCACAATAAAATGTGGTCGTCGATCTACTGCAATCTACGATTTGGGAAAGCCTCGATTTTGCTACCACGCACCTCTCTTAGATGGACCCTTATTATTGCTGCAAATATCAACGATTCTTGTCGATTTGAGATCAACAGTCCACAATTACTTGGGGAGTTTGGGCTTCGATCCTTTTCAATGCAAAGCTCCTACAATCCTCTGGAGTGTCGTATATCCAAAGTGAGAGATATGACTCCACGTGTCCTCTTGTTTTAGACGACCGAGATTCACTTTGGGAGTTCGATCTTCAAGATTTTTTCTTCTTCTTGCTCGTGCAATCCTCTGAAGTGTCATATTTCCGAGGTGTTAGATCTGGCACCACGTGGTCTCTTTATTTGGATGACCGATATTCACTTTTGGAGTTCGGGATTCAGGCCTTTTCAATGCATAGCTCTTAAAATCCTCCGGAGTGTCGTATCTCCGAAGTGAGAGATCTTCCTCCATGTGTCCTCTTGATTTGGATGGTCGATATTTACTTCGGAACTTCATGAAATTCTTTCTCTAGTGCTTCACTCTGTAAACCTTCCAGAGTGCTAAGTCTCCAACGTGATAGATCTGGTGATGCGTGTCCTCGTTGATGGATGGTCCAGATGAATTCTAGGATTTAGTTCCTTAGAAGTCCTTTACTCACTCAGTTTATGCTTACTTCCTCCTATAGTACAAGATCTCGTGACATGTGTCCCTTGATTGAAGATTAACGATCCTAAGCGATTGCGGGATCACAACTTGCACAAACTTTAATTTCCTTCCTGATCCCCGCAATGCGAAGATCCTCGTTCGTAGCTGGATCGATATGCACCATTTATCTATTGATATAGAAATATCAACGCTCCTAAGCGATTGCAGGCTTACAACTTGCAGAAAATTTAATTTTCTTCCCGATCCCCGCAATGACTCCCCACTGTTGATCTCTCTCTAATGAGATCTGATGGTCGTGACTTAATATTTTCTTGATCTGACAGCTAAAAATTGAACTCGTTGCCTACTTGTATTTCAAACCCTAAAAGGACTTCTCTGAACATTTCATTTTTCTCATAGTTTTTCCCTTCGCATACAACATACTTGACTGGCCTGACTTTATCAACGAGAAGAGGAAAAACTTATAGGAAGGCATGCAAAAAAGAGAGAGACTCGACAGAGGTGTAGACCTAGGTGTTAACAATAACTACATATTACCCATGAAAGATTTATGTGCTAACACACTGTTGATAGGAAAAAATGGTCGTCCGTCAATTAGAAGAACGAGTCTGGTCCGAGGTTGTCTAAGTAACCCAAGACGTTTGGTATAACTTGTCCTGACGGGTTTAATGGCTCTGTTGGCCAATCTAAGAATCCTAAAAGAAACAAAAATAAAAGAAAAGAAATAGTTAACTAATTAATAAATATTACATATATTACATATGTATATAATGTGACTGTAATAGGTGTATTTAAGCTAAAGATAGATAACTTTCATTTATATACATTATTTACAGGCTACAAGTTTTAATCAAAACTTACGGAAATTGATGTGAAAATGACTTCTTTCGAAGAAGCAGATAAAGAAAGCACATAGAAATATTTTTTGATTTTCCTTTTATAAGTCTTAAACTAATGAAGAAAATGTTATGAAATGAAAACGTACAGATAATCAAAAGCCAAACTTTACGTTCAAATTTTAGTGATAAACAAATAGCAGAAAAGTGAAATTAAACTAACTTGTTAATGAACTAATGATATGCATCCAAATATCTATGCGATCTGAAAACATCTAACCACCATGCCCGGGAGGGAAACCTCCACTGAACCTTAAGTTTGTTCTGAATAAATGCAGAACGAATATGTTGGCAATTAAATTTAAATAGCAGATAGAATGATATAAATAGTTATCGTGATCTTATAATTGCAAGAAATTGCATTAAGAAAAATTTGTTGGCGAACATCCTTGCATTTAATCTATCAACATAAATTAAAGGAGAAACCATGTAATTGAACCCAAATAGATGATCACAAAATTTATATCTAAAGCATTTTATGGACAACATTCATAAAGGAATTATCCTAATAACACAATAAATGATGAAGACTAAAGCTATCAAAAACTTATTATGATATCAAGATGAAAAGAAACTTAATGAAGACACCACCCACAAGAAGCTAAAGACGAAATGAGTATTGTTGTTCCATTAAAGTCTGTTAATCAAGAGTCCATCTTCTGCCCCAGGTGAGGATGATTTCATTACCAAAAAACTATAGTATTTAAAGAGTTTAGGAAAACTAAACATCCTATCTTCTAAGATAAAATCAAATCCCAGGATGATTTGGTAATTACAAAAATAAAGGGTAATAAAACCACTCAATATCAAACTATATCTCTTAATATTAAAAGAGTTTGTTTCTATTTACAAAATGAGCCAAAGAAATGGCTAATGACCCCATAAATGCTCCATATCATTATGTCTCCACAAGATGCATGATATCCTGAAAGGAAAAATGAAAATAAAGCAATTTAGATATTCAATCAACATTTTCCAATATTTCGAATGAGAACAGTCTGGCTACAAAATCTATTGATTCTGTAGCTAGTCTAGAATAAATCAACAAAATCACACAAATATTTTACCTTTGAACTGAATGCCAAATTCGGCTCATACAACCTCATAATTAATCACTTCTTTTATACTCTCAACATTTTTTATAATGATATTTTCAGTTCTCTTTAAATGTTTCCCTTGCCTTTGTGCACTGATCCTAACTCTGTGGTTCCCACTTGTTAACGAGTCAATCTGAGTAGTGAGGCTCTTGATCTTAGCTTGAAGGAGAGGGACGCTTGTGTAATATTTGTTAACCCAATGTAGACACCCTTCACACCGTGGATCTGGAACAGTTGGTTGAGGGAACCCATGGTTGTGTGTCAAAACATTACCACTATCCACCATGGGATTTTGACTGAGTTTAAATGCTAAAAATCTTTACTATGCTTCAGGAACGGTGGCAGGTTGTTTACACAGTCCAATTGTTGACTGTTCAGAAGGGTTTCCACTGGTGTATTTTGTGTTAAGATTAGGGCAGAATAATTGATTCATGCACATGAATTTAAATAAGCTTGGAATTGACATCCCGTTGCTCACACAAAGACTGATCGAGCATTGCCATTTCACAAGGGTTTTTACACAAGAAAGTTGTCCTGCCACTTGAGGAAATAGTAGGCTTCTCTATCATAGGTTTATCTAGCACTATAGCAAGGTCTGTAACAAAATAAAATAAAATAAACATTTATCTTAACTGAAACAGAAATTATGAGAAATGTACCTCCAAAGGTCGAGGCATATCTATGAAACAATCCAGTTACTGGAGAAACTGTCTGTAATGAAGGTAAAAGGGATCATTTTGGTTCTGGGTTTTCAAGGCTTTGATCTAATTCGTCATGGTTTGCTCAAAAAATCTCCCGCAAAAACGTCTCTTTGGCAGGTAAAAACGGGATTGAATAGACTGTAACAAGAGTGAATAAAAAACAACTATGGGTTTAGATGGTAGTGGTAAGAGGTAAGCCCAATCTAAAATGATGGAAACAAAACTAGGAACAACCAGGGAAACCATAACATAAGCAAAGGGGTTTACATTCATGAAATTTGGGCGTTTCCGGCAATGAATTTTTAGAGTACATAGCATGGCTCAAAACCCTAGCTCATAATGAGAGGCCTTTCAGATCAACATGCCAGCTAAAACAGTGTACAGGGTACGATCCTAGTACGTTAAATTCCCATTTTATGTGATGAGTGTGATCGAATTGCAAAGGTTAGGAATGGATGTGTTTTAAAAGACAAAGCATATCGAAAATTTAAAATCAAAATCGACTTACCAAGAATTTTAAAAGAAACAAGCCTATAGTCCATGTCAATCGATTCTTGGTATACAAAGGCTCCAAAATATCAACTTATATTCCATGAATAACTCAAAACAAATGTTTCCTTGATACATGATAATCTTCAAAGAAAAACCAACATTCATTAAAAGAGTTGTAAGCACAACGACCCTTCCAAAAACCAAGTCTTAGATATAATTGCAATACGAATATAAGTTTTAATGCTTCATTCATGCTTTCAGTCATGAATGAAGTATGAAAACACAAAATAAAATAAATAGAAACAATCAAAACATATTTTTACAACCCACAAGTCACCTTCAAATAGCAATATTTACAGAAGGAGGTGATGGCAGTTACAAGAATTGTCACTTGTCACTTTACAAGGAAACAATTATGTAGGGCTGGCAACAATGACAACTTACTGGGAGAAGCAGTTATCTCTGCATCACCGACGAGTTCATGTTAGGACTGCTTAGAATGATTACAGGTCAAAAAATAGTTGAAGGACATCGATCATCTCGACAATCATTACACAGTCTAGCTCCAAATATCTTCATGTTCAAATGAAATCCGGTGACAAATTTTAAACATGAGAGCAATGATGTTTAAGTCAATGGCTCTGATACTGTTGACAGGGCTACTGTTGCCAGCAGGCATCCATAGCCTCGGCAGGGATGTCAATTAACCCACTATGACGCCTCTACCCTTTCCAGTAAAATTCAATTCAAAATGAAGGATTCTTATGACCAATATCAAAATTTATACCTGAGAATTTTCTTGAACCCGACATTGCTTCGCTGCCAGCAGGTCTGTTCAGTACCCTGGCAAAGTTGTCTTGGAATCATGCATGCATTTACCCACTGCCATCAGACCTGTTCAGTATCCCGATGGGTTTACAAAAACTTCCCACAACTCTCAAGAAATTATTCACAATCTGATATAAATTTAAAGATATTCAGAAGAGAGGGGTGATGCTGAAAATTCTGATTTTTAGAACACTTGTTATTTTCCAGCCTTTAGTTTTTGCTTAGTCACCTTCATTATGATCTGAAATTAGTTTCTAGATGAAACCAATTTTTTCAAAGACAGGAAGGCATACTTGAGTTGCTTTCTTTAAAAGTCGGGACAACATAAAAAGCTTTAAAGATGATCGTGTCTGCTCATTATTATAAAGTGAGACCAGGAAATCGGTTTCAGACAGAAAATTTCTTTAGCTAGTCTATGTTTCAGCAATTCACAGCATAGATGCTCTTGAGAGGACCTTAACAGTCGCTTCATAATGATGCATTCTAGCTCCCTTGTACGAACTAAAAGGTGACACAGACATAAATTTAACCAAAAAGCAGCGAAAATAAACAAAATGAAAATAACCAAAAGATGGAAAACAAAACTAAATCAAAACAAAAAAAATATGTACAAAGATGGAACTGAAAATATCACACGTAATATCTCTTTAGAAACTGAAATAAAATAGAACAATCCTCATTGATGTGAATACAGTCCTACTCGTGGTACCTTGGGTCATGGTTGAAGTTACAATTCAGATTTATTTATCTCTTTACCTTCCATTTAAAATTTTCATAATAATACTGCAACTTTGAAAAGAAATATTCAACGAAAAGCAGAGAGAAAGGGATCAAGTGGACTTCCCTAACAACATTCATATTATGGTTCTCTTGGTGCACCCACTTTTGCTCGTGACTGCATTATTACAAAGAGAAATAGTGAGGAATAAAACTAAAAGAAAACCTACTCCTAAACCTACCCTAACTACTAAACAAATCAGAATACTATCTGAAGTCATGATTCCAATGTAGCCATCGAAGTAACCCCAATCCTACAATAGAATAAAAATCACATATTACTAGAAAGAATGGTAGTATGTTGAAAAATGACAAAAATATATCATACTCACCTTTATCATCATCATTTAAAAACAAGGCAAGCATGATCTTACCATTCCCTTGAACATTCTTGTTGTATGAATTCTCTAGCCATTCGACAATTTTGTCATTATATGGGTTACAAAAGTATGAAATAATGAGATTATGAAGGTTGTGAGAGTTATAGGGACCTGACATAACCATCGGCCTAAACAGAAGTGTGCCATCCTCCTGACAATCTTCCTTTCGTTCCATATTTTCTCCATCTGAAGGATATAAAATGGGTGTGCTAAAGTTACCTCCTTGATCTATAAATAAAGTGAAGATAATCTTACCATTCCCTGAGAACTTTTCAAGATATGAATCCTCCAACCAATCTGCAATACTAACATGATACATGCAATTACTGACATGGGATGGTTTGAAAGAATTCACATGCGGGAAATATTCCTGGTGAGAATAAAGTATTAGACCATTAAGGAAAGAATCTTGTAAAAAGGTCGGATCAAGATGGTGAGAACTCATCATGTTTCTCGATCGAACAATAAGTGTTTCATTCTCTTGAAACTTTGCATTGAGCTTAGATATTTCAAGGTTAACTATTTGAGGTGAACTAGATGGAACGACCGATAAAACATTGTTGGTAGTAATATTTGGTTGATTATATTTTTCAACCTCAAATAATTGATCATGTAAAAATTTAGATCCTTCTCAAAACAAAAATTGGGATGTATCAATGGAAGATGCAATTCGAGATTCTTTCAAATCATTTCTTGATTTACCCACAAATAATTGATGAGAATAAAAATTAATATGTTCATGGGAAGAATTATTTCCCTCTTTATGTTCTATTCGGTGATCTCTTTGTACCTGATTATATAATGTTGAATTATCTCCAAGGTAATATGGAACATGCGATCGCACAACATTAGGATAAAAAATATCAAGGTACAAGGAATAATATGTCGAAGAATTAAGGAGATGGAATGCATCTCTCAAAATGATAGGTATATGCGTTTTGAAATCTGGTTTTGTCCCCTCTTCTTGTATAAACTAATTATCCTCTTTTGGATTCTCTTTCAAATAATACGAGACATTTTTTAAGAGACAATTTGGTTCATCATGCAAAGGAAAAATTGAGGGAAAATCACTAGAGACAGAAGGTTGATTAATAGTATGACTAATTATTTTGTCTCTTATTGATTGATCATGGATCTGTTCAACTAAATTAGGGGCTGATTTATCGTCCAAATGATTATCAACTTCACATTCAAACTCTTTTACTTTAGAAAAAGTTATAAAATCTATGAGAGTGTGACAACTGTCGTATTTTAAAGTCAAGGTTCCTTCTTCGATGAGAGGAGAGATTGTTTGCAAAGAATGATTAGATGTGACAATTACATTTTGTAAAGGATGATGTTGCTCATGATTTTCCAAAATGAAAGAAGTCGACAAAAATTGTGGTGCTTCAAAATCTTCAAGATCAACATCAAAATTTGAACCATCTTGAGGTTGAGTGTTAGTGCTCGATTCAGATTGGTTAACAATTAATTGATCTGGCTCGTCTGAGAGAGAAAATAGATATATAAACCACTCATTAATAAGTGTAACAACCCTCCTAGTTAAGGACAACTACTCTGTCAACCCTCCTAGGGGGAATTTTTTGTTGAGATTGGATTGTTATGCTGAGAGAATAGTGTGTATAAGTAGTTTTGTACTCCATCTACAAACGACTGCTCAACCCCAATTATTGCCAACTTAAAACAGTAGGTGAGGAACGTAAATTGAGTTCGCAGGGAGTCCTGGGGAGGAGAGCCCATGAGGGCCTCCACGTGGTCTGGGCAATAGTCACACTCCCCAACTGATCAAATAAAAATACAACAATGAGCTGGGCAGTAATTGAGGTTGCTGCCAGCATTACAACTGTGAAAAGGGTAATTGAGGGTCGTGACTTTTAAAATGAGCGGGAAGCGTCAATGAATAACCAGACAGGGCGGCCATTGTGTTTAATCCTGACCAGATCCATTCCTTTAAAAGGAACTAGTATTGCAATAAGTATCGGAAGGAAAGGAATAAACATTGGGTAAGTTCTGTATCAAAAATTCAATGCAGGGAAAAAGAACCTAAACCAAAACAACAACACCTCAATCGCCAGGGTCAGAGTGGACAGGGGATGAACGGGCTCAACGTACAGATATATTTTCTTAACTGGGGATGAACCTTATACACAGAGGCATTACTTATCACATAATAGTTAACACAAGAATAAAACAACAGAACGACTATAATCATTTTGGCATCGTTTGTAACCAAATAACTTAAGAATAAAACAATAGGAACAACTATAATCCTTTCGGCATTATTTATCACATAACCCAATAACTTAAGAATAAATTCAGGAACGACTATAATCATTCGGCCTTATTTATCGCATAACCCAATAGCATAAGGATAAATTACAGGAACGACTATAATCATTCAGCCTTATTTATCGCATAACCCAATAGCATAAGGAATAAACAACAGAGACTATTCGCCCAACAAAAACGCAGGAAACTGTATGATATGAACGCAATACATCACAGTAAAAAAAAGAAACGCAAGGATTCTTAACCCGGTTCATCCAGGAAAACTCGGCCAATGCACCAAAACGAAATCCACGGGGAAACGCCCTCTGATAAAACGCCCAATGATAAAGGAGAAACTGACTGGGATACGCGCGCTAAGTATATAAAAAGAAAAACGCCCAGGTCAAAGAATAACCCACAGAGAGAGCCCACCCTGTGTATAAAAAAAACGCCTAGACAAACCAAGGAAACCCACTGTAGAATAAAACTACCATCATATAAAAAAAAACCCATAAACAAATGCCCACCGTAGCAAATAATCCACTGGAACAAAACAATCGCCCCGATATAAAGACGAAACCCTACTGCCTGGGCTGCCCACGGTACAACGACGGAATAACATAAACCCACAACAAATTTATCTGAACCCTCAACTGCACTGTTATAAAGAGAAGAGCCTCTGAACTA
>SNQJ01S0043807.1:21932-33567 GCA_010110895.2 Picea sitchensis
CACTTCTAAATTTTAGCATATACTCTTGTAATGAATGTCTCATACTATAGTGAATGTCTTAAGTTTGTCTCAAAGCAAGCCAAGGTATGGAACTATTTGAAAATGTTGATTATGTAGCTCATCATAATTATCAAGATTCTAATGGGGGCCCTTTAAATTTTGTAAACATTTAGGGGGCGTTGTTGGGGCCCAACACACACTAAACCTTTACAAGATTTAAGACTCGATTTCAAAGTTGCTTTCTCTTCCAGTCTAGTATGTGCATAGGCGGCACTTGGAAAGTGCCTTTTTTCTCCACTTGAATCACATTCCAATCAATCACATGATTAGCATCAAGTATATACTTCTTGAGAAATGATACATGAAATACATTATGGACATTCATGGATGCAGGAAATGCAATCATATAAGATATTGTTCCAATCCTTTCTAGCATTTCAAACGGTCCACAAAATCTAGTTTCCAACTTGGAACGGCTTCCCAGCTTCAGGGAACTTCTATTGGCTTTCACCTTCAGGAAAACATGATTACCCACTTTAAACTCTATGTGGTTTCTGCCTTTGTTTGCATAGATTTTATGTCTGTCTTGGGAAGCCTTTAAATTTTTTTTAATCTTCTACATTTTCTCTTCCATTTCCTTGAGAAACTCTGGCCCAACCACTTCCCTATCAGTTGGGTTGTCCCATCTTACTAGGGTGTTTCACTTTCTACGATAAAGTGCTTCAAACGTGCTTATCTTCAGTGATGCTTGATACCCATTGTTGTAGGCAAATTCTACCAAGTGTAGATAATATTCCCATTTAGATGGTTTGTCCATCACATACATCCTTAGCATATCTTTTATCACTTGGTTTACTCTTTATGTTTGTACATATGACTTGGGATGATAGGATGTGCTAAAGTTCAGGTTCATTCTGAACCCCTTGAATAATATTCTCCAAAACTTCGAGGTAAACTTTGGGTTTTTGTTAGACACAATTGTCTTGGGAATATCGTGCAGTCATGCTACCTCCCTCATATAGATATCAGCAACGTTAGTATTCTTGTGAGTGGTATTCAATGGAATAAAATGAGCAGCTTTAGTAAGCTTGTCCACTACTACCATGATTGCATCATCTTTCTTGCTTGTTCTGGGAAATCTTGTGATGAAATCCATTGTCACCACTTCCCACTTCCACTCAGGGATGGTTAACGGTTGTAGCAACCCAGTTGGGTGTCTATGCTCAACCCTTACCTTTTGAAACTCCAAGAATTTATCTATGTATTCAACAATATCCATCTTCATGCTTGGCCAATAATATTGTCCCTTGACTGCTGAATTGTTTTATGATATCCTGGGTGTCCCGCATAAGGTACATTGTACATTTATTTTAAAATCACACTCCTCAATTCTGGATAATTGGGTACATAACCTCTGTTTCTGTACAAGAGAATTCCATCAATTCCCAATTCATGATCCTCAACTTTTTGTTGCATGTTACCTTGCTGTAATTTTGTTACCAATTCCATGTATTGCAAATCAACTTTTGCAGCTTCATAAATCATGCCTTTAAGATCCATATGATACATGTTAATAGTTGTAACATGTAGTTCGTGCACTCTCCTATTGAGTGCATCAGCCACTTTGTTCTCCTTTCCTTTGATGTTCTTGATATCGAAGTCATATTCACAAAGGAATTCCAACCATCTACTCTACCTAGCATTCAGAGTAGGATTATCAAAAAAATAATTCAGACCATTATCATCAGTCCTGAGATCAAACCTCTTTCCCATGATGTAGTGCCTCAACTTCCTCAAGGCGTGCATTATGGCTGCCAACTCCAAATCGTGAGTGGCGTAGAGACTTTCATGCTCTTTCAATTTTCTAGACTCGAAACATATCACAAATACTTTCTGACTAAGGACTCCTCTTAGTCCTTCTTCGCATGAATCTGTGCAAACCACGAAATATGCATCTAGATCTACAATCTTCAGAAATGGAGCAATGGTTAAAAGTTACTTCAATTGTTGGAATCTATTTTCACATTCTTTTGTCCATTGAAACTTCTTCCCCTTCCTTTGCAAGGAAGTGATGGGGTTAGCTATTCTTGAAAACCCTGCAATGAACCTTCTGTATTAGCCAACTAGACCCATGAAGGATCTTAATTCTATCACATTCTTAGTTTTTTTCCACCCTTTTATGGCCTCAATCTTTTCAGGGTCCACGGATATGCCTTCTTCCGATATGATATGCCCCAAATAGTGAATTTTGTTTTGATAAAACGAGCACTTGCTTAATTTGGCATACAACTAATTATCTCTTATCACTTGCAACACCATCCTCAAATGATGCTCATGCTCTTCTTCCAACTTGGAATATGCAAGGATTTCATCGAGAAAGACAATGAAAAACTTGTCCAAATATTCTTGGAAACTCCATTCATTAAGCACATAAAAATAGCTGGGGCATTTGATAACCCAAATGGCACCACTTTGAACTCATAAAGACCATACCTTGTTCTGAAGGTGTTCTTCCTGATGTCTTCCTCTTTAATCCTTACCCGATCGTATCCTGACCTAAGATCAATCTTTGATAATATCCTTTCATCCTTCAACTGATCGAAGAGATCATCAATCCTTAGCAGAGGATACTTGTTCTTTATAGTCGCTTTGTTCAATTGTCTGAAATCGATGCACAATATCATTGTCCCATCTTTCTTCTTCACGAACAATATTGGGGAACCCCAAGGTGACACACTTGGGCATATATATCCCTTCTTAAAAAGTTCTTCCAGCTTCATTTGTAGCTCCTTCAGGTCTAGTGTGCTCATTCTCTAGGGAGTCCTTGACACTAGAGCTACTCCAGGCGTCACATTTATAGACAAATCAATATCTCTCTTTGGAGGTAGTCTTGGTACCTCCTTGAACACATATTCAAAAACTTCTAGGACTACATGATCCTCCATATTTGGTACCTTATCCTTAGATGCTTCCTCCATATGGGGTGAAAACATTTGATGGCCCTTCCTGTAACACTGCTTCAGCTGCATTGGTGAGATTTCTCTAACAACAACTTCCCTGGGAATTCCTTGGACTACTCTTCGATTTCCTTCCTCATCCAAGCAAGTGAATGTCTTTTTATGGCAGTCTAATATGGTATGATGTTGGTCCAACCAATCCATACCAATTAGGAAATCATATGATCCCAAAGGAAAGATGTTAAAATATGCCTTGGTACTGAGTCCATTCATGCCCATTGGACATGATTTAACCAACTCAACACCTTTCCTCTTGGCTCCTATAGCCAGCTATACCAGCCAATATTTCTCATGCTTGCTTCTTGGAAAACATAATTTTTCCACAACTTTAGGATCTATATAACTATGAATAGCTCTTGATTCTATTAAAATAGTAAAGGCATGGTTATTGATCATACCTTCAACTTCAATCATGTGTGATTGAAGCTCATCTTGCTTGTTCTCCAGGGCTTCATATATCCTTGGTACTCTTCTTCCCATGTCCTCCATTGTTTCAGCTTGCTCAACATTCTGAACAACTCTCACCTTGTCCTTTCTGTGAGGAAAATCTCTATACCTATGATCTCCTTTACGACCCCAACATTCCATAGGTGTATTCCTTGGCCTTTTCCCACGTACTTCAACCATCACGGGCTCTCTCAAAACTGGTTGTCCTTGAGGACTATTCCTTAAAAATGGTGGTTTGTTTCCCTTTTGCCTCTGCTCCCTCTTAAATTTCTTCTTGTCTTCCCAAGCTTGTTGGAAAGTAGGATTTCCTTTTTTTTTATCATATAATCATTTTTCTCTCCTTATAGTTTCTTCCATAGTTTTAGGATCATCAAAATAGATCTTGTCACTGATGAAAGATGGAATCCCACTCAGATACCTTTGAATATTAACTGTCCCATCCTTGATAAAGGAGACATACTTCAACAACTCCAAGAATCTTCTTTCATACTCATCAATGGACATACTTCCCAGCTTGAGTTCAAAGAACTCTTTCATTTTCTTGTCATGATACCTCTTAGTTAAGTACCTATTCTCAAAATGTCTCTTGAATTCCCTCCATGTAAAATTCTTCTCTCTGATGTGTTGTACTTGCACAAGTTGATCCCGCCATATGGATGCCTTTCCTTTAAGTTGGTAGAAGGAAATTCTTCCTCCTGCATGAGAAGAGTAATTCTGTAGTAAGAAATATTTCCTCATGCCCAATAGCCATGCCTTAGCATCTTCATCTTTCTTGTGCTCTCCATCAAAATTAGGAGGCTTGATTTTATTCATTTTTCCCTCCAGTTCATCCACTTCAGATCTCCTATGATTTCTAGTAGGAGATGGACTTGAACTATTGTGTGGCCTCCTTTTGGAATGCCTTCGAGAGTGTTGGTGATGTCTGCTACCACTTCTTCCTCTTCTTTCCTCATTAGGGGTCCTGTGACTTCTTGATTTGTTTGATCCACTTTCCTTATCCAATTTCTTTTCAATTATTTCCAAGCTTTGCATCAGCTTCATATTGAATTATCCATGTTTCTCCTCGCCTCTCATAAGACTTTTTTTATCTGCCTGGTGAATTTGGACATATTTTTGCAAATTCTTAATGATTTTAATCATGTTCAATTCCTTATCTATTTCTTCTCCATGCCCATTGGATTTTGTTCCTTCAATTCCCAAATGGAAACCCATTCCTCTAGCTTCATCCTCCAAACTGTAATCATCCTGTACCTCCTCCATTTCTCTATACTATGAAACAACTAAGTTTGGCTCTGTCAATTGTTAACTCTGCAAAAATGTGCAGTCAACCGAATTTTTGTTAGGCTATCAGTCTTTAATAATTTTCCAGAGAAACTTAAACAATCTGATTCAACAGAAAGAATATCAGACTCCATTTTTGGTGGGTCTGCATCGATCAAGAATCCCCACAATTCTATCTCTAATCCATGTTTTGTTCTACAAAAATTCACCATTTGGTGCTAGCCCCTTTTCTTCATTCCTTAACTTGTATGTGACCATGGTTAGGACCAAGTGCTAAACCAACAGGCACTTACTCTGTGCTTCGGAGTTTTGGGCTTCGAGTATTTCCAAATCCTTCAATGCCACAAACCTCTAGAGTGACAAATCTCTAGAGTGTCATATTTTATGACGCGCGTCCACAACTATCAATGATCACGATGACTCCAATGCTTCGGCCATTGGAAGTTCTAAACCCACATGACCCCACTTTCCCTAAAGTGGCTATCTTCCGTAGGTTCTTAACTCATTAACATGTGGCACACATCCCATGTGTCTGTTTCATCCTTGGTGACATCAGCGGGCCACGTCACTTTGGGACTTTGGGACTTCGGAATATCTTACACTTGCATTCCTCAAATCTCCCGAACTCTGAATTTATGATCTACTTTACCTTCCAGGGTCCACATGGTATAGTTGTCAACAATTAAGGTGGTGGAACGTGGCCCCACATGTTGTATTTCTTTTGGTCTAACAGGGTCGTCAAAGTTCCATTCTAACTGACATGTGGTAGGACTAAGGAAGTCCACGTCACCCTGGGTGACGTCATCATGTCGCGTCACTTCGAGACTTCGGGCTTTGGGACTTCAAAAGGATTCACCTTAGCACACCTCATTTCTCCCGAAGTGTCGAGCTCCTGAATACATTGATCTGTCGTTGCACCTTACCCCTTTCTCTTGCCTTGATCTATGACTCTGATCTGAATTCAACCAATCCAATAGTCAAGCTCTTTTCCCTGGATCTATGGTGTATATCCTCTTCGAAACTTCAGAACTTTAGGATTTGACCTCTTTTCTTATAACACATAAATTTTGTTGAAGTCATGAAGTCCAAAGGAATTAGGGGTTTTACATTCCTGCACCTTCTCTAGATCTGACGACTATGAAGGGTCTTCCTTCTCCTGAGCAGATCCTACGACCCAAATTTCAAACCTCGCAGCCCAACACAATGGTTGTTGCATCTTCCTTCTCTATTGCCATTCCATAAACCGTTATACCTCCTGAGCTTCATAACATGGCCAAGTTATTTTCTTGTCACCCAGGGATGCTCTGAACCTCGAATTTTGTCCCTTTCGACAACAATTCACTCTAAAATATTTGTCTCATTAACCACTAACATGGCCCATCTAGGCTCAGTGTCGAAACCTTGGCTCTGATACCAATTTGTAACGTCTCTGACCACCCACTGACCGGGAAATGCCACTTCGGGACTCCTCTCTTTTCTTTGATACCAATTTGTAACGTTCTTGACCTTAAAGCAACAAGCCAGGAAACATTACCTCGGAAACTAACATGCTTGATCATACACATATATATATGGATATATTTCTAATGCAATTTTAACTAGACATTAACATTTTGTACATACACATATTCTTACGGAAGCGAAAATAACACATACCAATATTTAATGGATGATTTACGTTCTTCTATCACACAACTTAATGAAGAAATAATAGTAAAAACATACATGAAATAATCACAGACAAAACCATAGATATAAGAGCATATACAAATACACAACATGTAAATGAACATAGAAATGGGTACTTATATTTTAATTGAGGACTACCAACTTCATGCAAACCTTCCACGAACTTCCTAGCCTTAGACCATTCTACTCATCATGCTTAGTAGTGGGTCACCCCTGAGCTGGGACTAAAATCCACCATTCAAGGGATTCCTAGGCTTGGCAAGGAAAACAGGTAAGTTGCACAGAAAAAAAAAAGAAGGATTTTCTCCCAGGAGCCACTTACGCCCACATCACACAGACCCTCATTCCCCACATGCATGTTCCACCCTAGGAGGGTAAACCTTCACTATCGCAAGTCCATCAAATTCTACACCTCTGTTTCCTTGGGCTTCAGAAACAGGCTAGACCGGAATTCTCAGAGTATTGTAGCTTCTACGGGACTCCCTCCAGGAGAACTCACTTTCCCAACAAATTCTCTCACCTCAGGAGAGTTTCTCATAGTCCTGACAACCTGCTTCTTCAATTCATCTCTTATTTCAAACAAACATGAGTGATTTCAACAATAGAATTCGGCTAAGGCACAGGTGAGGGTAACAACTGAAAATGGGTAAGGACATAGAATATGGCAACAAGTCAAGCTTAGCCAAGGAATTGTGTTGGCAGCAACAACCAACTGCTAAGACAGCATGGGCTCTGGAAAATACATGTGTGTCGGGCTTCACAGGAAATACACAGGATAACTCAAGTATATCTGCAGGTTACAATAGTGTGTGCATCAATGGGGGGTATGGTTGAATTCCAGAGTGGCAACCATCACTAGCTTCTCCAAAATGGTCAGAATCGTGAGAATCATGAGAATGGTGAGAGTCATGAGAATGGTGAGAGAACCACCCAATGATATGAATTCCACACCTACAAACTACATGTTCCCAAGTTGACACGTCTCCCTGAAGTTGCATGAGCTCCACTTAACACTCGTCCCCTTTCCCCAGGAACTTAGGACAACATGGTTAAGTCAAACCTTAGCCTCTAGGAAATAATAAAATAATATTATTCCTTTAGAGTTAAGCCCTCTATATTAGCCCCTATTCCTAGACACTTATCCCCTTCCCTACGTTGTGGAGCTTAGTCCCCCATAACTCTTTCTTTGTGGAGGGTCTACACGTAGCGATGTAATTTTTATTAATGATCTGAGTATTTACATATACAAAATCAGGCTCATTGGCCTTAGCATCTAGGCTCTCCGGCCTAATAAAAACATAATTATTCCATCTTATAAACACTTGGCTCTCCATCCTATAAACATAATTACAATTTAGTAGGGGCTCGGCCTTGGGGTATTACACTCTTGTGGCCTACACAGATGCAGATTGGGCAGGTTGCGTTGATGATAGAAGAAGTGCAAGTAGAGAAAATTCCTACTTGGGTGAGTGTTTGGTATCGTGCATAAGCAAGAAACAATCATCAGTATCTTTGTCCACAACATAGGCATAATACATTTCAATTGTAGCTTATTGTACTCAGGTTCTTTGGATGAAGCATACATTACAGGATATGCAAGTAAAGTATGATGAGCCTATTTCAATACTCTTTAACAACACCAGCACCATCAATATTTCAAAGAATCCAGTGATGCACTCTAAGACGAAGCACATTTCGATCAAGTATCACTTCTTACGGGAATAGGCTACAGAGAAGAACATCAAGCTAGAGTATGTCAGGACAAAGGAGCATCTGTGACAGAAACTTTCGAGGGAACCTTTCGAGTATCTGTGACAGAAACTTGGAGTAGATTCTGCCCCACTATGATCCACTCAGCATCAAGTTTAACTGGATAGGGGGAGAGAATCAAAAGTCTTGAAGAACTTCAAGTAACGAAACTTTTAAATTCTTTTCATATATATATCAAAGAATTACATGAGAAAGAACCATGGAGAGAAGAGTCTGTAGAGTTAGCAGAGGCTTGTAGATACGGGGAGAAACCTTGGATGAGGAGTACCATTTCCCATTGATGTCAAAGGGGGAGAGATAAATAGTAATGCATGGAGAGATAGAGGCATTTATTCAGGGGGAGAAATGGTCACAAGCGGAGCATGAGCATAAGGACTTCCATGCCTAAGTGTTTCCATCAATGCCAAAGGAGGAGATTGTTTGATAGTTGGTTTCATTGATGTCAATGAATATTAGATTGATGTCAACTAATGTGATGGGTATATCTACAGAAGCCTCCAAAGTGGTCCCCTTATGGCATATCTCTAAGCATGGCCCTCATGGGAAGATTCTTTGAAGAAGTCTCCAAGAAATCCTTAAGTATGGTAAAGGATACTTTAGTTGATCATGGAATTTTTTCATGAAGGATGGAGTAAATGAAGGTAACTCACTCATAGATGGATAGTACTCTTCATACCATTTTCAATGATATGTGGAACGCCACATGCGTCGTCAAGGTTAGGGATATATGTCCTTATAAATTTTGAATCCCTGAAGACTGGATAAGAAGCCCTTAATTTGTTATAAGTCTTGGTCAAATAGGTAAATTTGTTGTAACAAGAAAACCCTAGAAGCCATAAATTAAGGAAAGGAGTTAGCTAGCACAAGTATAAATACACCTCAAGGAGTCATTCATTAGTACACTCACACACTTATTCATTTCGTATCTTTCTTGTGATCTAGTGATCTTTTGCTAAGATTGTAGCATCATTTTTTGAGGTAGCAAAGAAGAGTTGACGACGAAAATCTCGGAGTTTCAAAAAAAAACCTAGTTTATGAGGTATAGTTGAGTTTCAAGCCTATAAGGGAGAGTACATACGCGGGGTGCAGTGCAGAAAAGGGTGTGCATACGTGGGCTATAGAAGGAGAAGTCGCATACATGTGAAAATATCATGAAAACTTGAGTAAATGTTGGTACCAGGTCCCCAAAATATGAAATGAAGGTTACATGTCAGTATCTTATTGTTCCAGGTCATCTTCAAAGGTATTGGTATGGTTGTATACTTGTTTTGATGGTTACTTATTGTCATGATATAGTGTATGCTTGAGGCATTCTTGGTATGGTTGGTATTGTACTTGGATATTGTAGATGTTGCCAGTTGGTTAGTTGGTTAAGCGATAAACACTCTTATGTATGGTACATCATTGATATGGTTCGTATAGTTCACATCCTTGAGTTTCTTGTACATGGTTGAGAATTATTCATGTTGTATGGTGATATATGCATGAGGGACATGCATAAGGTTTTTGATATGTTTCATTGATAACATGGTACATATTTGCATATGGTTTATGGTATGGTATATGACACAGGTTGTACATGGTTGATTCTCTAGTTCATGATTCACTACTCATTGTTGATGTATCTTTTGGTTCATGATTGATGCATGAGATAGTATGTATATTCGTATACACTTTATGCAAGGTATGGTACAAGTTTATTTGGCTGATGATAAGATACATGTTGATGAGATAGTGACAGAGACAGTGACAGTGACAGTGAAAAAGTTGTGACAGTGATAGAGTTTGTAGCAGTGACACTGACAGAGTCTGTGGCAATTGGTCTACATTTATATTTCAGGGCGGAAGGATGGTGCAAGGAAAGGTGGTTGTAGCCACCTTCTGGTTGTATCCGTAGAACCTAGGGGATTACAACCTTCTTCTGTTTGGAGCTAGAGAATTAGGGAGTTGTAGCTTCCTTCAAGTTGAAGCTTGAGAATAGGGGTTTGGAGCCTCCTTCCAGTTGTAGCTGGAGAATCAGAAGTTGGTGCTTCTAATGAATGTTTTCTTTTGATAAATATATAAGAAAATCATTTTCTGGTTTTCTCCCATTTGGTTTTCCATGTAAATGTCGGTGTACTGTGTATCTATTATGATGTGATGTTGTTTATGTTTATACTTTTGATGATATATTGA
The DNA here is from genome assembly GCA_010110895.2 of Picea sitchensis. Taxonomy (NCBI): domain Eukaryota; kingdom Viridiplantae; phylum Streptophyta; class Pinopsida; order Pinales; family Pinaceae; genus Picea; species Picea sitchensis. The sequence continues at coordinate 32,312 of SNQJ01S0043807.1, forward strand.
ATGTTAAACATAAATTGCTAAATATTGTTGAAGACAAAACTGTGGTTAAAGGAATATAATTGCTCATTACTTAGTCACTCCCCTCTCAGTAATCCAACAAACATGACCCCAATACTTAGTAATTGTCTAATCTGGACTCTTGTCCAATCTCGGTTGTCAAAACATTTCACCCATATTTAGAAATTTTTCTTAATTTTATTGTGGTTTCATGAATCCATTTCATTCATGTTATAACTTTTTCCTCCTCCAAAAGGAACTATGGTGTTCCTTCATATCCATTACACCTATAATTAGTCATTTTCTCTGATATCTCACTGTGGTCTGTGGTCATTTCCTTATGCTTCATCACCTCCACAATATCCTTCACACCCGTGAAGTCTCGACACTTAGTCAAATTTCAAAATTTTCACCGCGATTTCGGGTGATCCCATATTTATTTTACTCTTAGAACTCCATCCACCTGTTCGCCTGATTGATCATTAGGACTTAGAAAAATCTTGAAATGTCATGAAACTTCACGGTGTATTACTTCTTCGTCATCATACTCTTCACACCCAAAGTATTGGTACTTAGCCATATTTCCAAAACTCCACCACAAGTTCGCGGGTTTTTGTGATGCCTTACCCACACATATGATCCTCTCCACACTCTGTGGTACCTTAACACTTAGGCAAATTCCAAAATCTTACCACGATTTTGTGAGACTGAAAATTGGCCTGCCACATGGCTCCACATCACCTTCCAAATGTCATTCCATCCAAAATGTACCTGCCACTGTGGAAATACACATATTTGTTCTACCACATCAACTGACATGTGGCCTCTACGTCATGCTTGTTAAATTTGGCAGCATCAACAGTCATTCTCCAATGAGAGGCCATATGGGCCACCCTGAGGCTAGCCAGGGAGATTTGGAGAATCAACCAGTGTTGTGAGGTATTAACAAAATCCAGGGGAACACACAACCTCTATGAGTCGAACCAAAATTCAGGATGAACGACATGTTATGTGAGTCTAATGAAAAAGTCAGGGGGAACATATAACCTCTGTGAGAATAGACAGTCTAGTGCAAAAGTCAGGGGGAACGTACAACCTCTATGGGAATAGACATACTAGTGCAAAATTCAGGGGGAACATACAACCTCTGTGAACCTAGTCAAACCTTGTGAGCCATGAGCAAAAGTCAAGGCATCTAGCAAAAGCTAGGTTGAATATAAAATTCCTATGAGCTAGAAACAAACGATATTCCTAATAAT
>SNQJ01S0043807.1:39047-53605 GCA_010110895.2 Picea sitchensis
GTTCTTTGCTTTCATGATGGAGATAAATCTTTGTGTTATTATGTGATTCATGGTTATGGTAGATGAATTATTTTTCTTTCCATTATCGTAATACATATGTGCTTTCTTTTCTGATAGTTAGTTTCTCAGATAGTGATTAGATTCTCACATGGTTAATGTATTAGTACTAGGCATGTGGTATAGAGTAATTGTCTACATGTTGAGCAATGGGTTATCCCAAGTTTAACCTCTTCCTGGTAGTTAAAACTTAATCCTGTTGATTTTCAAGTTGGTTTATGTTAGATTGCATATCTCATATCGACCCCACCCAAAAGAAAATTACAGAAGAAAATAGTCCTAACTAAGGGAAGAGCCTTCACAAAGAAACACAAATCCCATTGATAATTTGGTCGGATCACAATATCTGGAGAACCATTCCATTTTAAGCGTTGCAGAGTCTAATTGGGACTCGATGGAGGGTTTGGTTCCTACTATTGATTCAAGGGATTTAAGACCCATCAAAATGTGGGAGACCACCAGTCTCCACCTAGAAGATGTGTATGGCTTTAGACAACCCCAAAAGTGTATAAATCACAATTACAAAGAAGTGCAGAAGAATGTGTTGAACTAAAAACTGTCAAGATGATCCAGTTGGAATAGGTGGGTGACCACCAATATCCACTTGGATCATTCCTCCCCCCTTAGGAAAAAATGGTCTCCATTTTGTTGAGTTCCCCCATTAGGTGAGGAAACTTCTTCTGAATTTCGCCCCGAGTGAGCCACTTTCCTTGGTGTAGGAGTTGCCCTACCTTCACAACCTGATAAATTTGGATCCTCTGCTGGCGAGTTCCCTTGACCTGTGTGTCCACTATATGATCAGTGGATTCATGTTCCATGTATTCAGGGTTGATATCTGTTGGTTTCAATTGTTCTACGATCTCTAAGGTGTCCAATAATGATGGAAAATATGGTTGAAGGAGGTCGACATTGAACACTAGGTCCAAGCCGAGGAAGGGTGGAGTGTTGAGCTCAAAATAATTTATACCCACAACCTTGGTGATAGTGTAAGGCCCATATAGAAGTGTGTGGAGATTTTGATGGGGCCCTGTAAGACGCTCTTTCTGCAAATGTAACTAGACATTGTCTCCCACCTGAAACTGGTGTGGTTGCACGCTATGTTGATCATGGTGTTGCTTGTACTTAGCATTGGATTTCTACAAAATATCATGGACCTGTTGGTGGATGTGTTGGATCTGCTCAATGAATCTGATGGATTTGTCAGTCTCATACTGAACATCGAAAGATTCTATCTGTGGGGTTGCAAGAGGTGGTGAAACATCAATGGGACCCAAGGGTTAAAATCCCAGCCCTACCTAAAGTGGGGTACGGATGGTAGAGCTATGGAGAGCTATGTTGTAACTGTGTTGAACATAGGGGAGACACTCATACCATGTATCCATATTCTTATATTTTTACATGCGCGGGATGTGCACAATCATCTGATTGACGACCTCTATTTGGTTGTTGGTTTGGGGTGGAAAGTAGTGGATTTAGTGATCTTGGTGTCCAATAGTGACCAGAGGCTCGACCAAAATGTGTTGAGGAACCTGTTGTCCCAGTCAGAGATGATGGTCTGTGGTATCCCAAAATGGACCCACACTCGTTCGAAGAATAGCTTGGCAGTATCTTTCGTTGTGATGTTCTTCTTGTAGGTTGTGAGGATGGCCATCTTCGAAAACCGATCAAATACCACAAATACACGATCATTTCCTTGCTTGGTGGATGGAAGGTTAGACATATAATCCATCAAAATGGATTCCCAAGGCTTCTCGAGGGTAGGAAGAGGGGTGTATAAGCCTTTATTCTTGATGGTTGGCTTGGAAATGACACAGGAAGTGCAAGATCTGATATACTTGTTGACGTCCCGTCGAAGCTTTTTCCAATAATTTTTTTTATGTAGAATGACCACAATTTTCTCCATGCCAAAATGTCCTACCATCCGACTTTAGTGAGATTCCCAAATCATCTTTGCACGCTCGCTTGTAGGAAAACAAATATGGCCTAGATAGCACAATAGTCTGTCCTGAATGTGAAAATCGGTTGCATTTGTTCTTGTACCCAAGAGCTTATAGGTGGTGGAAAAGTCGGGATATTGTTGATAACGTTGGGGCCACTTAGATACCTCATGTCCACATGAATGAAGCACGGTGGTGAGTGTAGCTATAGGAGGTCGAATGAGGCAGTCAGTGACATGATTTGTGCTCCCTGTCCTATACTTGATGTTGAGATGGAACTGTTGTAGATAGATGAACCACTTATGATGGCGATCATTCTGCAACTTCTCATGTGTCAGTATGAACTGCAGAGGCTTGTAATCAGTGTGGATGATTTTCTCCTTTCCCTCAATGTAATATTTCCATTGACGATAGGCTTGTACAATGGACTACATTACCTTGTCATAGGTGGGGTATTTCTAGACAGTATTTGAGAGTGTCTCACTATCGTATGCCACTGGATGACTGTGTTGAGTGAGAACTATGCCTACAAAATAGTCAGATGCATAAGTCTCAATCTCGAATGTTTGTTGAATATCGGGTAATGAGAGTACTAGATTTGAGCACAAGAGATTCTTTAGATCATCAAATGATTGTTTTTTATCCTCCCCCCACACGAAATTTTCCCTGCCCTCACCCTTGGTCATTTGGTTGAGGGACCATACAATATGGGAGAATCCCAACACGAACCATTGGTAGAAGTTGGTCAGTCCCAAGAAGCTTCGAATCTCGGTTAGTGTTCTCGGGTCTAGCCAGCCACGAATGAATTGGATCTTAGTTGGATCAACATGTACCCCATGCTCATCAACAATGTATCCCAAGTATTGGACCCTGTTCATGCCAAAAGATCATTTTTCCAAGTTGGCATATAGCTTGTGTTGCTACAAAGTGCTCAAAACCTATTGAATATGTTGCATGTGCTCCTCCCAAGTTCTGTTGAAGATGAGGATGTCATCCAAATATACCACCACAAAAGAGTTGTTGAAGGGTCTCAATACATCATCCATCAATATCATGAAAGTGGTTGGTGCATTCATTAAGCCAAAGGGCATGACCATCCATTCGAAGAGACCTTCTTTAGATTTGAAAGTTGTATTCCATACATTAGTTGGTTCGATGGGAACCTGGTGGTAGCCAGACTTTAGGGCAATCTTGTTGAAGAATTTTTCCCCCTTGAGTTGGTCAAGAAGGTCATCAATTCTGGGAATTGGGTATCGGTTCCTGACTATGATTTTGTTTAATTCTTTGAAATCAATGTAGTGTCGCCAGGTCCCATCCTTATTTTGCACCAGTACAATCGGGCTTCCGCAAGGGGAGGAGTTGGGTCTGATGTGACCCTTTTGAAGAATCTCTTGGATCTCATGCTTGATTTTGTAATTTTCCATCAATGAACAACGATAGACTGGTCCATTAGGAAAAGGTGCACTGGGGGTTAGATAAATTGGATGCTTGAGTTGGCAGTGCATTGGTACCTTGATGGATGAGGAGAAGATGTCTCTATACTCTTCCACGATCCGCTCACTTGCTTTTACTACAAAGAGAGGCTTTGTGTAGAGGCCACAGATGTGGCGGCGACCTTATTCTTACTGTGAGAATGAATCACAAAGAAGACGAACTTCCTGGTTTGTGAAATGACCTTACTGCATTTCTTAGCAGAGATTAAAGAAATAGCAGTAGGCGGCGCTACCTTTGGTATCCTGTATAATGTCTACCCAAAGTAATAATAACACTGTGAGGTCTAGACTCATACACAACATGACGCTTACACAAATATGGTTGTCCTAAAATAACACCACAAACTTCAAGAGGATCAATATCACACAATACCTCATCTTTGAAAGGCTTGATGACGTTGGGAAGACGACATTGTTTGTTGACACGGAGATCTCTTCCTTGGAAAAGCCAGCCGATGGTGTAGTGTTGCGGGTGCAGTGTCCTCGACAGGTCCAACTTCTTAATGACCTCTGCTGAGATCATATTCTTCTTCTTGCCTCTATCGATAAAGAAATGAAGTGGGGCCCCATTTACCCACATCTGTGAGTGAAAGAGACATTCCCCTTCATATGGTTCTTTTGGTCCACTTGGTTGGACTTTGGTGGTAGAGAAAATAACATTAGGTTCAACATCAATAACCCGCTTCCCTCCTTCGACTGTATTTTATTCGGAGTCATAATCGGCCTCTAACTCGGAAGCCTTCAACTCGGCCGCGAGTGACTACTTGGAGCAACATTCTTCAGTTTTGTGCCAAGGGATTTTATGACATTCACACCATTTTCCTGTGTCCTTCTTCAAATTCTCATTACCCTTCTTGTGTTCACTAGACATATGTCCCTTGTTGTGTGGGTTGGGGCCACCTTTTCCCTGCTTCGGCTGTGAGGAGTTCACAAATCCAAACTCTCTCCTCTTTTTCTTAAATTTTTGCTCGATCTTGACAGCATATCTATAAGTCGTACCCAATGATGTGATGTCCAGAAACTCCATTTCTGTTTGAATCTATCTATGTAAATAACCGTGGTATTTGAGCACCAAATGTCACTCATATTCTTTGATACCCAATTTGGTGCACAAGGTATGTAAATTATTGGTGAAATCTGGTACTGTCTGTTCCCTTTCCTAACGCAGGGTGGTCCATCTGGTGTACTGGTCCTCGTAGCTTCCAACATGGTAGTATTTTTCTTTAATGGCATCCCGGAAGGAATCCCATGTGGGGGTGACCACAAATATTGTAGATTCCTCTATGGCCCTTTTCTCAGAGTAAGTATCCCACCATTCCTTAACATGGGGGACGACCTTGAGGAGTGAAAAAGTAATCTTTTCCCTATCAGAAAAATTATGGACCGAAAAATACCCTTCGAGTAGATTCAACCATTTATCTACAACATCTGCATCTATAAGTCCTTCAAATAATGGAATATCAAATTTTACCTATACCTTGAAGGGGGTTGCATGGTCACTTGACAAAGATGCTTCTCCTATGGGCAGTTGTCGAAGGATCTGCGCAAATTTGTCCATCATTTCATTCCTTTGTTGTGCAAGGGCTTCCTCGAGCAACATTTTAAAAGGATCTCCTGCTTCATCATATTTCTTTTATTCCCCCACAGGTTGTTGTCGGGCTCGGTGTGGTTGATCTTGCAAAGGCTCGACTAGTTCGAGTCCCAACTTCTTGTACCCAGATCTTGTTAGGGACATGCATGAAGAAAAATAAATGAATAACAGACCGCTCTGATACCACTGATCTGAATTTAGGAGCAGAACGAACTGATTAATAGATTGAATACAATAAACACAGAGATATGGAGAACAACACATATATCCAGTGAACAATATCTTCTATTGAATAAATGAAATAGGTTGAAACTATAAAACTATAGAACTGAAACAACTTGCTCGAATGGTGGTAGATATCTCTGAGAAGAGATGTGGCTGATATGTGCATCTTTCTAAGAAAAATGATTACAATGAGGCTCCAGAGGCCTTTTCAATATTATTCATGAATTCCAAAACCATAGACATCCAAAAACCTTACCCTAGGAGGTGAAACTCCAAAAGTCATGTGGGCCCCGATGGGTAAGTTGGTACCTCAACTTCCTGGGGTCGTAACGTTTTCATACGACCTTCGTTTTAGGCACATGATAGCCCTTTAGAAAGGTATTTTCGAGAACTACACATTACGCCATCAAACTCTATCTCTGTCTATAGTTTGACTGTGGCAAGCCAAAAAAAACATTGTTTAGGGCCCCAAAACGACCCTTGAAGTACAGAAAGATGTGTTGACATGAAAACATCCAAAATAATCCAGTTGGATTAGGTGGGAGGCCACCAATCTCCACCTGGAAGATGTGTAGGGCTTCAGACAACCTCGAAAGTATAGAACCCAAAATTACAAAGACGTATATAAGAACATGTTGAACTAAAAATTGTCAAGAGGAGCTAGTTGGAATAGGTGGGTGGCCACCAATATCCATCTGGATCATACCACTTTGTAACATTCCCAACCACCCAGGTTGGGCCACACCACACAAAACTCTCCCAATTACGGCTCTGATACAACTTTGTAGCATTCCCAACAACCCAGGATGGGCCATGCCACACAAAATTCTCCCAATTACAACTCTCATACCACATTGTAGCATCCCCAACTTCCTATTGGGCAAGGCCACTCCAAAAATCATGAATTATGATAACCTTAATTTAAATCATATATTTTTCATATGAAACTTGAGTTAAGTGGAATAATAATAACATACAAAAACAATAATTCATACATATAAATAACATAGATTCCATGAAAAAAAATCATAAGTATACACACACAGTAATTGAAATAAGCACATGCTAGACACTTATATCATGAAATAAGCACCAATTGCATGCAGACCTTCTACGTTCCTCCCAGCCATAAACCACACTGCTCGTAATCTCAGCAATGGGTCACCCCTGAGCTGGGGCTAAACTCTACTAGGGAAAAGGGAATCCTAAGCCAATCTAAGGTCTGATAATCAATATAAATGTTCATTCCAAGGTTCCCAACTATTGCAACTAGCCTACAGTCTCTCATTCCCCACATGCATGTCCCACCCATGGAAGGGTGCCCCTTCTTTGCTCAATAGTCCCTTGGCTGCCCCACTTCCCTTACATGGCTTCAGCAATAGGTCATATAGGAAGTCTTAGATCCCTATAACTATTACCCAATGCACCAAGGAACAATTCTCGATAGTTTCTCACCCAAAGAAAATTACTCATGGGCTTGACAACCCGCCTCTTCAACATACGGGCCTGACAACCCACTTCTTCAACTCCAATCTTCCTAGGTACAAGCACAAGTACTAGTTGGTAGCATGGATGAGTGAATGGTCATCATCATGAATGAATGAATGAATGAATGAATGAATGAACCCCCCCTTCCCCCAAAACATGGGAAATTACGCTATATCCCCCAAATTACATATGCATGTGTCCTTTATATGACACATGACACTCAAGGAACCCCCTTGTCCCCAGTTTATAAACTTAGGATATATTCATATCCATAACTTTAGTTTTAAGAAATATTAATATAATATTCCATTGGGCTTAGGCCCCTTTAACTTATCCCTTTCCTAGACTCTTATTCCCCTTTCCTTTTCTAGTGGAGTTTATCCCCCCATCTCTTTTGTTGGGTTGGTTTGCAGCAGTGATGTGTTTTATTAATAGTATGAGTGTTTACATATTACAATAATATGCACACTATCCTTTTAACAATTCAAGCTCTCCAACCTAATAATCACACAGACACTGGCCTATATTGTCCTGGCTCACCAGCCTATAAAACATATGTACAATTACACTGGGGATTAACTTTGGGTATTACATCTCAAACCTCCATAAAACAATTTGGAGATTTTTTAATATTCAAGCCACTACTATCAGATATATCATCTAAATTCCAAATATGGCTTAGAAATAGATGGACTTTCTTTGAAACCAAAGTGCCATCATCAACATAACATATTACATGCTCTATTGTAATAAAGTGTTTATATGATCTTGCTCAACCACATGCTTGGTTCCATCAAAATGTTTTTATGTGAAACATTGTCTTTTGGTCCTTTTTAACAACACATCGAGGATTAGACAATTACAATATATCCAATTCATTTTGTGTTATTGACTTTACAAATAGTTTTTGATAGTGTAATTTGTAATCTAAAATAAATCTCTTAAGGAAAATAATAACATTAAAACACATCGAGGATTAGGCAATTACAATATATCTAGTTCATTTTGTCATATTCACTTTACAAATAGTTTTTTGATGGGTAATTTGTAATCTAAATCTATTAAATAAAATAATAATATAACATTTTTAGAAATTGTGAAGAGTAAAAAGGAATTATAATTTTTTTCATATATTAAATATATAGATACTCAATAAATCTCATTTTACTTTTTTACAAATTTAATATCTCTATGGTTTTGAACGGGAATAATATTTCGCTGCGGTTCTGAACGGAAATAATATTTCTCTGCAGTTTTGAACGGGAATACTACTTCTCTGCNGGTGTGATTGTTTATTTATTACTGCTCATTATTGGATAATAATTCTACATTGATATAACATTTGAAGAAAATGGATTATAATTGCGTTATTATTGATTCATCCTCCCTCTCAGTAATCCAACAGTGGACTCCTTGCATCTGGTCTAGGTTTCCTTTGTTCTCTATGAACTCCCCTGAGTCAATCTGAGACTCAATCGACACACTCTTTGCATTCGAGATGCACACCTTGCATACGAGTTTCAGAAGAGAAACAATTTAAACTTATCCAGTTTTGTCACAAACTCATACGATCAACTTCTTAAACAATCATACATGAACGAAATGAAATAAATCACATACACAGAATATAACATTTATTCATTCATACATCAAATGAACACAGTCCAAGATTTGGGACAATTATATCAGTTCTATTCATTCATGAAAACAAATTACATAATCTTGCAGTTATCCACTGCGTCTTTCTTCTACTTTATTCTTCTCTACTGATATCTATCTCTATATTATGATCATCATCTGGTAAATTTACAATACAAAAACAACTATCTAAGGACCAACTCCATGAGCTCTCGTCGTCCTGTCTGTAACCTATCCTATCAAAATATTAGCGGTTACCTACTTTGTCCTATTACAATAACTACTAGTTATTTCTAGATAAGAGTCAACACTCTATATCTGCAACCCCTTACTATCCTTAATACTTTACAAACAAGATACACATTTAAAATGTTGTTTACAAAATCTCTCAACAATCAATTTATATATGAAATTAATGATGAGATGTCACGCCCCTACCTCCATGCTTTCATCTCTGACTTTGAAGGCGACACTTCTGCATCACCTTCTACCTCCTGCAGAGTCTGGTGACCCCATGTAGGTCTCTTCCAACCTACTGCAATGTCTCTGCTAATATCAAATGGAGCTACAATATCAATGGGATCAATTGGATCAATAGGCTCAATTGTCTCCCTCTGAACTATTGATGGGTGAGTGGGGGAAGGAACCATTTCTTTCTATCTCTCACTACCAATCTCCATGTGAGATCCTCTAGATCTCCTCAAGACTACCTCCTCCTCAAAGATAACATCTCTTCTCACCTCAATTTGTCTCTGACCAGGGACATAGATCCAGTATGCCTTCAAAGACTCATTGTACCCCACAAATATACCCTTTCTACTCGAAGGGTCTAGCTTAGTCCTTTTATTTTTGGGTACATGAATTTATACTGGACAACCAAATATATTGAAGTGTCCAAACTTAGGCTTCACTCATGAAATGTTTCCATACTAGACATCTCATGGTTCCCTCATGGAACACATATTTAAGACATATCAAGGTTCCCTCATGGAACCAATGTCTAAGACATATCAAGGTTCCCTCATGGAACCAATGTCTTAGAAGACATATCGAGGTTTCCTCGTGAAACCAATGTCTTGGTTTCTTCATCTAACCATCTGATACATGTCAGTATGAAGTCCACATTCCCTCCTACTAGTCCACATAGGATCCTCCAGGGAGAATGTCTCATGATGTTGCCTCAAACATCTCTAGGACACATCAAGGTTCCCACATGGAACCAATGTCCCCCAAGACATATCGAGGTTTCATCGTGAAACCAAAGTCTTGGTTCCTTCATCTGACCATATGAGGCACATCAGGATGAAGTCTACATTCCCCCCTACTAGGCCACATAGGACCCTCTAGGGGAGAATGTCTGATGACAAGCATTCAACTAAAAAAATCATGCACTTGTTGCAAGCCTTGTTGATTTCCCAAGTTCCAAGGAATGAAAAATTCATCAAAGTTTCAAAATCCGAGATCGATATTCCAAAGTTGGGAAGGATGATTTAGACTATAAAGTATAATCTCTAAGGTTGAAGGTCGTCCATGCAAATAATTGAAGTAATATGCTTTCATGTCACAAAATGCCAACTAGCTCTCTTAGCTTCCTATATATATGGACCAACATATTATATACACAACTTCAATGGAGCGGGATGCATAATGACTGCCCATAATCACCACGTTATCTAACATAAAATTCCATTTAAATATCTCAAATATCTCTTGTGATTAATGTCGAATCTCAATGACCGACCACCTTCATAAGTTAATGCTAATTGTTGTCGTGCTTGACAGTACTAGTACAATATGATATCTACTCATAGAAGAAAGAATCCAGTGGAATTATGATAGCATGTTACGTGGATTGCATACCGTTGCTTTCTATCAGATATTTCATGGATTGTATTGGTATTAATTTGATGCGCCAATGCACAATCATCGCCACATTAGCCGCAGATGGGAGAAATAGTCCTCACCAACAATGATCCCATACTTACGGACTCGAGACTCCTCTTCACTGATGGGCACCATGCAAGCACTAATATTTAGCTTGTCCTCCACTTGAACCACCACTTCATTGGCGTGGTCAGAGTGAGTTATGGTTAGTCTAGAGGAAGTTTCCCATGTATCCCCCTCACTTGGAGGAAGATTTATGGTTTGGCCATATAAGGCTATGGTCACCTAGTCCACTGAATTGTCCCACATTTTTACCATTTTGTCTCCAAGGTAGAGATGTCATTATATTCTAAAAATTTGTAGAAACAACAAAAGAAAAATGACGTGTAACATTATATTCTATTAATTACAAATGAAAAATGAGGCATGACATTCTATTCTATAAATTTGTAGAAAAAAAAAGAATGACGTTATATTCAGAGCTTCGATTCAAAATTGTCCAAATTGAATGTTTACAGTCTTTTGTACCCCGTTTTTAAATCGAATTAAAATTAAGAGAAACAATCGGGTCCAGCTTTATAAATAAGGAGTTGTGTTTGTTCTAGTTATCAAGAAAGTTCTAGTTAATTCTCTTGTTTTGCAAGTTATTTGGATTTTTTTTTGTTAGAATATAGGGATAAAAATTTGAGTGAAATCACAATTTTTTATTGTTTAAATTGTATTTTTGAATGTATAAATGAATTTAACATTAGCATGCTAAAAAAACTCTAAAACTCAGGAGACACTCAAATTATATAGTCTTAACCACTCAAATATATAGATCCAACATTTTTTTATCAAATTTCAAATAAAACTAAACAAAAAATATAATTCTAAAAAAATCAAAATTTTAAATGTATAAACTACTATTTTTTTTTTAACTACTACTTTTCCTTGAAACAAAGAAAAATTAAAACTAATATATAATATCCCTAAACCAATAATGTCACTACAAAGTTGTTTAGAATATGAAAGTTAAGTGGTATACATGCATCTTCCTCTAAATCAATCAGAAGCCATTGAGTCCTATTGTGAGTGCCTTTTCCATCATATCACTTTGAATTTCTTAGGAATGCATTAATTTACTCTAAAATTAAAACATTCTGTTAATATGTTTTTTTTAATGACTCAAATTTGTGGTTGAATTAACTTATTCAATGTTATTAGTCTCTGTCGTAGGCATAGAGGGACTATAGTGATCAACAATTCGTTGACCTAGTATTAGTTTGTCCGTTGACCGAAAATATTTACATAATATCTAATGTTGGAACTAGGGAACAAAAAACATTGATTTTTATATAATAAAAGGTACCATATATGTCATGATCTGATTGAATAATATTGTCGGCTTCACTATTCCCAATGTTGTATATTTTAATATATCCAAACTTTTTGATCGTATACTGCGTTTTTGAATCATATATTTTTTTATGCATTTCTTGAAGGGGAATTAATGCAAGCATTAGTTGGAATGTTTGTCTTAGCATTTTCTACTAGCTAAATTGATCCAAATGTTTGATATGCTAGTGTATCCAACTTTGTCTATTTTTTATTATTATTAAGTACTTAACATTAAAGCCTGCCACAAGCTTTCTTTCTTAAATGTTTACACAGCACAAGGCCCTTGGACGGTTCTGGCAGCCTTAAATGTTTACCTAACAGGCCTCAGAGCCTTAAATGTTTACTTAACATGTATATCACAGAACAAGCTGGACATGAAAAATAAAAATAAATTTGAATAAAATTTAAAACATTATCACATATTAACAAGTGATCCATGGCAGCCTAGTCCCTTCCAAGTTGGAGTGAGAGTAAATGAGTGGGTTGGTATAACACTGTACCAAGATTTGTAGTAATTTATATAATTCTATAACACTTTTTACTTAATGAATAGTATAAACAATTATTTAAATTTTATTCAATATTATTTTTAACGTTTTTAAATGTAAATTTGGAATTTTGATTTTGTTTATGATAATGATTTTTTTATTTTTTTTTCATTTTTCATGTCCAACTTGTTCCGTGATATACATTTTGCATCCAACAATTATGGAGTGTGGGTTGGCAGAGTCTATGGTATACATTTTGCACCCAACACTTCCGTCATATACATTTTGCACCCAACAATTCCATCATATACATGAGACTAAGTAATTTATAGAATATTATAACATTGTACCTTTACTTAATAAATAGTATAAACAATTATTTAAATTTTATTCAATATTATTTTTAACGTTTTTAAATGTAAATTTGGAATTTTGGAATTTTGATTTTGCTTATGATAATGAAACTTATTTTTATTTTTCATTTTTCATGTCCATCTTGTTTGTGATATACCTTTTGCATCCAACACTTCTGCCATATACATTTTTCACCCAACAATTACGGGCGGGTTGCCACAGTGGCAGATTCACATTTTTCATTTTTCATGTCCAGCTTGTTCCTTGATATACATTTTGCACCCAACACTTCCATCATATCATTTTGCACCCAACAATTCCATCATATACATGAGACTGAGTAATTTATAGAATATTATAACATTGTAACAAGATTTATAGTAATTTATATAATGCTATAACATTTTTTACTTAATGAATAGTATAAACAAATATTTAAATTTTATTCAATATTATTTTTAATAAATGTAAATTTGGAATTTTTGAATTTTGATTTTGTTTATAAAGATAAAGGTGAAATTTATTTTTATTTTTCATTTTTCCTTGATATACATTTTTCACCCAACACTTTCGTCATATACATTTTGCACCCAACAATTACTGAGTCATAGGTTGGAGGAGTAGTTGGTTCATATTTTTCATTTTTCATGTCTAGTGTGTTCCGTGATATACATTTTGCACTCAACACTTAGAATATTATAACATTGTACCAAGATTTTTCATGTCCAGCTTGTTCTGTGATACACATTTTGCACCCAACACTTTCACCATAAACATTTTGCTTGTTCCATGATATACATTTTGCACCCAACACTTCCACCATATACATTTTGCACCCAACAATTATGGAGTCGTGAGTTGGCAGAGTCTCAGGTTCATATTTTTCATTTTTCATGTCGAGCTTGTTTCTTGATATACATTTTGCACCTAACAATTCAGTCATATACATTTTGCACCCAACAATTCCTTCATATACATGAGACTGAGTAATTTATAAAATATTATAACATTGTAATTTATAGAATATTATAACATTGTATCAAGATTTATGGTAATTTATATAATGCTATAACACATTTTACTTAATGAATAGTATAAACAAATATTTAGATTTTATTCAATATTATTTTAAAAAATTTTAAATGTAAATTTGGAATTTTGGAATTTTGATTTTGTTTATGATAATAAAGGTGAAATTTATTTTTAATTTAGATTTTTCATGTCTAGTAGTGGGTTCACATTTTTCATTTTTCATTCCATATTTTATTTTTCATTTCACATTTATTTTTCATTTTTCATTTTTTATAGAATATTATAACATTGTAATTCATAGAATATTAATATTTCTCTGCGTTCTGAACGGAAATAATATTTCTCCTCGGTTTTGAATAGGAATACTACTTCTCTACGTTTTTGAAATTAATATTTCTCCACGGTTTGAAATGAGCATAGTAGATCTCTGCTATTTTGAACGGGAATAATACTTCTCTTTTTTGTTTTTTTTGAAGATTATATATCTATGGTTTTCAACTAAAATAATTATTTAATTTCTAAGATTATATATCTAGGGTTTTGAACAAGAATAATACTTATTTGTTTATTTATTTTTTAGGAGATATTTTATTTCTAATATTATATATCTAGGGTTTTGAACGGGAATACTATCTGTAGTTTTAACCTTTTTATATCTGTAGTTTTTACCTTTTTTACCCAGAATAATCTCTCTAGTTTCTCTAGACTTCTCTTTCGTCTTCACAAATTATTTTTTGGCTTCTTCAAAGGGTTGAGCATTTGGACATCTAAAATGAGGTGAGTCACTTTTTACTTTGATTCAATTTTAATTTTACTTAAAGAGATTTAAATATATTTTATTTATTTATTTATTTTATGTTTCAGAAGTAGAAGTTGATTTGAGAGATAAAGTCAATCCATAATAATAATTGTTACGTCTTTTTTCTCTTCTTTTCAATATGAACACTCCACGACCTATTCCAAAAACTCACCCTAACAAGGGAAGGCCCCC
>SNQJ01S0043807.1:60614-83753 GCA_010110895.2 Picea sitchensis
TCAAAATATTGATCACACTACCAACCTTCCTAACCTCTTAACTCAACAAAAGTATGGTGATCTTGGAAAGCTTCTCTTAATGCTTTTCGAGCACAGAAACAAAATTCTAAAGAATCACAAGTAATCACTTACCCTCTTAAGATATGATAGACCAATTAGGTCTTAGTGGACGTTAATCATCATCATCATCCTCATCATTTTGGTAGTATTTTGATTTTTTAATTATAATTTAAATAATTATTTTTTTAAATCTAAAAAGTAGAAAAATTGTTAGACAATTCTTATTTGAATTTGTCATATTTTTCCAGTTCTTATTAACAAAGAAAGAACCAACCACTTTATTTATAAAAACAGATAGAGGCTCCATAATTGTTAATATGTCATTGCATATAGTTGAAGAAATGCCAACTTAGAAGGTAAGAATTAGGAAAGAAAAAAAAGTCCAAATCTTTATCAAGAAAAAGACTTTTGTTATGATAAAAAAAATTCAATAAATTTCCAAACAATTCACAATTGTAGTAACAGGAGAGAAAAATGTCCTATGACAAATTGTTGTTCTATACCTAGAAACTAAGGTGCCTCGCAAGGCTAGAACCCAGAAAAATAAACTGTCTAAAGACAACAAAACCTGTGAACATTGATTTCATCTAGAGCTGGGGCTTGGCTTTTGTTCCTTATGAGGATGATTTGCAATGTCCTTGGTTGGAGTCCCTATGTCTGGAGTGGTGTGAAGGAGAGCGCATAGGAGTGTCTCCAAGCGCTCCTCGCGGCGCTCCCGATGATCATCTTTTTTCAGCATCTTCGGCATGTCGTGCTTGAATTCGAAGACTGATTTATGGGTGATGTACAGAGAATTATGTAGTTTCATAAACCTGTCGCACCGAGCATAGGAGGGTGGGGTTGGAAGAGGAGGTGAAAGAGGTGGTGGAGCATCAAAATAAGAGTGTGGGGAAGCAAAAGAAGAGAGAGGGGAGGAGGAAGAATTGAGGGGGGCGGTCGGGCTAGGGAGAGCGAATGGAGAGGACAGATGGAAGGGAAGATAGTGTAAGGGTGGTGGTTCTAGGCTAAGATTAGGTGCAAAGACAAGGGAATTTCCCATGCTATCAAACCATTCCACTCTGCATGCCCACGGGGAGGACAAGGGAGGGAGATCTGGAGTGGAGGCACGGTCTGGAGTTTGAGGCAAGTTCTGAGAATCTTTCCATCCTCGCCCTTGTGAGCCTCACCCCCGCAAGTTATACCACGTCGCCCCTCTCTTAGATTTTCCTCTCCGCCTTGGCATCGTGAAGGAAAACAGGAGAAGAGGGATGAGAACGAACCAAAAATGGAGAAAACTGGAGTTGAGGTTGCGAGGAGCAAGGTCCGAGGTGTGAAAATGAGCAGAAGAAACCACAGGCGGGGAATAAAACCCATGGAGCTAGAGCTTGCAATGGGACTGGTTGGGAGGCCATCCCATCGCATTAACTTCATCATCATCCTGGAGCGCCATCGCTATCACTGGAGCTGTGTGAGGGTGATAATGGGGGTATGCAACTCTAAAAATTGAATGCATGGCGTTAAATGCTGGCCTTGGAGGGTGGGAGTGTGGTGTACGATGGCAAGACACTGAGTGGGTTGAAGCCAGGTGTCCTCTCGCTTGTCGAAGGGCATGATGTGCTCGGTGAAACCCCATCCGTGAGAAAATATTTTATATATTAATCATATTACTAAATGTATTTAAAAAAACTAATCTTGTAATTAATTATTTTTTTTCAAAGTTGAAATAGAGGACATGGTCATTCTGGAGCATACCAACTATTATCCTTTCTCTTTACATTACAAGAAATTTAATCCAACCAAATTTCTCCAATAAGCATAAATTTGATTGGAAATACAATATTTTATTCAACACATTTTTTTATGAAGTGTGTAGTTAATTTATTATTGTCATTTGAAAGGTAATTGTTTTGGAAACTTTTCATTGTGGAAGGACTACATGAATATATACCCTTATAACTAAAATTAAGGTCAACCCTTCAAATTTGTTCCTTCAAATCTGATCACTAGTTGGGTGGATTGTGCTAGCACTATGTAAACTTTGTTTGACTGAGAAAACGAATGATAGAGGCAACCTACAAACCAAATTTGAGGCCGGAAACTCGCCTTTCCGACCTGGAGAGGGCTCTCTCTGATACTTCATCTTTGTACAGGGTATGTCTTTAAACTGTCGGCTAGATTTAACACTTTTGTGCAATATTTCTAGTTATGTTGGCAAAAGAAAGCAAGACCTTGGGCTATGGAGTCAATTTAAGAAAACGATAGGAACAAATGACTTAGTGACTGAACTTGAGAGGATAAAGGCTAAGTAAGAAACAACCTTTCAGTTAAAAATCATTTTGTGTGACGAGGGAAGAACACATGAAGCAACTTGGCGAACTATTGGGGATGAATTCAGAGTTCACTTAGAAGAAACACAGTTGTCTAAATGGAGCAAATCTAGAGCACCGCGCGATGAGTTCTAGATTTGAAATCACGTTTCGATTTAGACAAAATATAGATATGAATATAAAGAACACAGGAAAGCACGTATGAAAAGAGAGAGTACAATACATCAGACTGCTACCATTAGAATATTTTCATCAAAGATTCAGGACCTTTGCATTAAGTTTTAATTGAATTCAAAAGCTACATTCAATAGTCATTGTTTACACTATTTTGCCAACCAACCTGGCTTACATTGAAAAGACAAAATATATAGGCAAGGGTATGTCGCTCGGGCTACCCTGTGCTTTAACTACTATCCTTAGAAATTAGGTTATGACTATTCTCTACTAGATGAATTTTCGTATGGCACTTTACTAAAAATAGAAACTGGTTGTACTTGATCACACAAATAACTGACATCTTTGCCATGACAGTTCGATCATCTGCAAGATTTCATCGTTGGAGGGTGATGTGTTGATGTTTTTACTTTGACAGGATCTCTAGACGATCAAGTTCTCTGTCAGACTCCTGCCACCTATTGTAACGGCTTTGACTTCTGTCGCGTGATCATTTGTTGGAGCATGCATGTGGCGGGTAACCGCGGACTGTCGCAGTTGTTTCCAAGATGACAACACTAGTTAATGGGCATATCCTTTCTTAAAACTGTCACATGTCCAACGTATGCCTATCCTTTGTAATATATGGGTCTCCATCATGCGCATCATATGGTTTCTGCGCAAGTACCTGTTAGGGCCCCGGCTTCTCGGTCGCAAACAGGCCATAGAGAGACAAAATCCACGCCATATTTGAGAAGACAAAAATAGAGTCGGTTAATTATGCTTATTCCCTCATCTATAGTTTTGATATCCAAAGCATTCTTCTGAGAGACTAGTTGTGCCTTTTCAGATTCATTACTTGTCTTTGCAGATCTGTGTTCCCTTTCAGCCTCTTCTATGCACTAGCCAGATTCGTGCGAACGTTTCCTAGTGTCGACCAACATTCCTTGAATTTATTTGCATTTCTTTCTTCTGGCATCATCTATGATTCGTGCAACTGGATGATTGTATCTTGCGCTTCCCTAAGTTGCTTCTTGATCCAAGTCGCGTTTCCCTCTCGGCCTTGTGATGTTGATGACTCGAGGGTCTTTGCTACTAATTGTTGTCTCAACTCCCTGTTCTCCTAGTACAACTCAACAATAGCGAGTTGTGCTTGCTTTAGCTGTTGTAATAGTTCACAGATATATGTGCCTTCAGTGTCTATCCTTCTCCTTCTGCCAGGACCCAACTCTTTGGGAAATACCTTTACCACTTACACAGGTTTTGGTTCTGACATCCCTTCCCGACTCCAAGGGCCAAACGACCACTTGCTGACTTCGACCCATGCGTTGTTCGGTACCTGACCTCACACGCTTTGACACACGGATCCTGACTCGACTAAGACTAACTCTAACTGAAAAAATGATTGTGCTAACAACTGGCTCCAATGAGGATGTTATCCTCCCAGTGAGGTGGAAAAGAAAAGTAGACCAGGTGCCTGACCATTGGGCCTTATTCGACTTCCAGACTCTGAAACAACAGAAAAATAAAAAAATAACCTAGACTTTCTTGACATGGTTACGACCAGACTTAGCATAAACTTAGGGCCTTCACTCCGAGGTTCAGTTTTCTGCTGACACACTGAATCGAAATGCCTTCTTTGAAAACAAAATGAAATGACTATTTACAATGACATGAAAAACTAAACGGACCTTCTGCACCAGATAGTCTTTGAGGAACCTACCATTTACAGGCCCCCAACTAGTGGACTCTCCATTAAGTTATTCTAGCATGTAAGCATTGTTCCCGTGATACGTGTTGATTCTAAAAGGACCCGTCCAAATATGATCGAATTTTCCATGCTTTCTCTTGTCTTCATTCCTCGCGTCCCACTTTAGCACCAGATCCTCCACCTGAAATTCCTCCTGTTTAGAGTGCTTGTCAAAAAATTTCTTCATCCTGTCTTCGTGAAGTTATGATTGGTTGTAAACCTGCTCTCTCATCTTCTGTGTGTGAATCAACTGATTTATCCTTCTCTTTGTGTCATCTAGCTCGACCTCTTGCTCTTGCAGCAACTTCCTGACGGGAAATCCCAACGAGGTAGGGAAAATCGCGTCCGCTCCATATACCATTTGGAATGGCAACGTGCAGATGGAAATTTTGGTAGTGATTATGTTTTCCCACGCCGTGTAAATGAGTTTCTTATGCCAGTCCTTCTTGTTGTCCTGCATGAGTCTTTTAATGATCCTGGTTAGGATTTTATTTGACTTTTCTGCTAACCCATTACCCTGTGGGTAATATGTTGTATAATGTCCTAGGGTTATATTGTAATCCTTTCAAAACTTCTCCATTTTCTTGGAATTAAATGTGGTCGTGTTATCTATGATGATCTTGATAGGGCACATGAACCTAGACAAGATGTTGATCTCCAAAAACTGAATGATGATTGTGTCGGTAGCCTGCTTCATTGGAATTGCTTCGATCCATTTTGTGAAGTAATCTGTGGTCGTAAGTATCCATATGTGTTGCGTCGAGGATGGTAGATGAATATCTCCTATAAATTCCAAGCCCCATTGCATGAATGACACTTCGACCGAGATTGGTTTCAACGGTAGGGGTTGCAACTTTCTCCTTCCATCGAAAATCTAACACTCGTGGGAACTGGAGACTTCTTTGTATACGTCTACGAAGATGTTGGGCCAATAGTAACCTTCCCTTAGAATTTTATGCATGGTGTTTTTATAGTAGTGATGTCCTCCGCAGTCACCTTTGTGGAATTCCCTGATAGCTCATTTTGCTTCATCCTCTAGTAAGAAACTCAACAATATCCCTCCCGAATCTTTCAAATACAAGGAGTTATCCAAGATGGATAAATTAGTATCCTTCATCTTTAAGAATCTTTCCTTGGTCTTAATTAACCCTCAAGGAGCTTGTATATTCTTCAACACATAAATAATGTCCATATATCAGGATGAATCAATGAAATTATGAGACACCTATGCAGTTGTTTCTTCCTGAGAATTCTCTGACAGATCAGCAATAAAGTTGATTCCCAGAACGTCGCAATTTGACTGCACCGTCCGTTTTGCGAGGCCTTGATCCTTAATCATATTTGTGGGATTGATTTTGAGGTTGTATTCTAGCATGACTGTGATCCACTTACCTCTTCTTCCCTTAGGGTCAGGTTGAGTCAAAATTTCTTTGACTAAGTTGTTGTGAAGGTAAGCAATAACGTGGGAATGTAGTATGTAAGTTATGAAATCCTTTAGGGATTTCACTAAGGTGTATCCGTGTTTCTCCATAATGTCATAACTCAGTAAGGAATCCCTCAGTGTCTTGCTGAAGTAAGCGATCGGATTTTCAAAGTTCTGATCGTATTTCTGTAACAGTACGCCAACAATGGTATGCTCTCAGGCAAACGAGAACAAGATGAAGTCCTTCGTGAAGTCTGGGCTGGCCAATATGAGAGCTTTCTTCAGTGCTACCTTGATATATTCAAATGATTTCCTGGCTTTAGAGTTCCATTTCTTCTCATTTCCCTTTCTGAGCATGCTTTTTATATGCTTTATAATTTCTACCATATTTGGGATGAACCTTCTCAAGAAATTCACCTTTCCCAGGAAGGATTGTACCTCCTTCTTGCTGTATGGAGTGATGATTTTCAGGATTCCTTCTACCCTACAAGGATCTATATTTATACCCTCCTTCGAGATGATATGCCCGAATAGTTTCCCTTGCATTCTGAAATGTGACTTTTTTGGATTCAGTCATATGTCGAACCTCCTGCATTTCTGGAAGACCCTTTACAAATGCTCAAGGTGTTGTTCGTCGGAGTCGGAATACACTATGATGTCATCCAGGTAGATCATGATAAATTTTTCATTTTCCTCGGAAAATGTGATTTCCATCACCCTATGGAAGGTATCTCTAGCGATCATCAGGCCAAAAGGCATCTTAGCATACATGAACGTCCCCCATGGTGTTGTGAAATTTGTCTTTTCCCGGTCATCTGGGTATACCATGATCTGATTGTAACCTAAAAATCCATCTAGCATAGACATCTTATGGGACCCAACTACCTTCTGCAAAATATAGTCCATCTTAGGGAGCGAGTAGTTTTCTTTGAGGGATACTTTGTTCAAGTTTCGAAAATCCACGTAAAACCTTATTTCGCCACTCTTTTTCCTCATAGGCACCATGTTGGAAACCTATTTTGAAAACCTTAAAGAAACAATAATTTTGTCTTTGAAGAGTTTCTTTACCTCTTTTTCAATTAGCGAAAGCAGCAGGGGATTTATCCATCTTAGCTTTTGCTTGAAAGGTTTTTGGTCTTCTTTTAGAGGAAATATGTGTTGAATCACTTTAGTGTCGTAGACTTTCAAGTCATCATAGCTCCAAGAGAAAACGTCGGGAAAATATTTCATGAGTTTTATGTAGTCCTATTTGACCTCCAGACTAAGCGTCTTTGATAATTTGATTATCCTTGGATCCTCCTGGGTCCCGATGTTTCAATCCTCAACATCCTCATCATTCACAATGATCTTGGGATTTCTGGCCACATCATTTTCATCAAACAACTTTTCCAACGGAACCAACCCTTTGGGGATGATATTATTCTTTAGTTGCACTATGTCCCTCCCAGCTATCTAGTTCTGTAAAGGGTCATTGTTACTCCACGTAGCTACGCTTTCATCTTCGTTTCAACAACACTCGTCATCAATGTTTACATTAGCAAACTCGTCGCTCATTTGGAGAAATCTCTCCACCTGTTTGTCATCCTCAAACACCTACCAATACTTGATATTATCAAGCACCGCTGACCTGTGTTTGACTTTGATCTCATACTTTTTGTTGGGGAAAATGGGAATTTTAAAAATAGAAACCTATGTGGCCAAGGCATCTGCAATTTGATTCTTCCCCCTCAAGATCGCTGATAGATTATACTCCAAGAATTCTTCGAGGAGGTCCAGTACTAGGTTTATGTACGCCCTCGGTCTATGGTGCTTGGATTGGTATATACCTTTCACTTGGTTTATAACGAGCTCAGAGTCTCCATGCACCGCTATCCTCTTTGTGCCCAACTCTTTCAAAACCCTCAGACCCAAAATCAATGGCTCATACTCAGCCATGTTATTTGTACACTCGAAGGTAAGTTTGTATGAGCAGATTTTTTTGCCCAACTTGGGAGAATGTATCCATACATTGGCCCCTGCCCCTTCCTTGTTGATGATTCTGTCAAAGCTCATGTTCCACAACTCGTTCTTCACATGGTTCCTTGATTCTGTGCATTCTTCTTCTTGTCACGCGACTTTATCCTCGATATTCCTGATGGTCGTCGACTCTCCCTCTTCAAAGCTCAAGTCATTGTAAAATATGGAGGAGTCAATCTCAGTGTCGATGGAGTAGATAGGGTGGTTATTCGGCTGCATATTACTACTCGTCGTGTATTTCAGCAGTACTTCTCTATACAACCGTCTCTCTTGGCCAAATACAGGAATGGTGGCGTATGACATATACATCTACAGGGTTCCCTTCAGATTCACGACCCATGACCTAGATAATAGCATGCCAAATTTAGGGGGTATATCAGCCACAACCACGTCTATAACCAGATTCTTAGAAGGGATTTGGGCCAGCGACACAACCAAATCTTTGATTAGACCCAAACATTTCACTTTCCTTGAATCGAAAGAAAAAAGATCCTTATAGGGCCTGGTGATGTCCAAACCCAACTCGTTCATGATCACCTTGGGCATGAAATTGTGTGACACACCCAAATCTAGCATGGTGTTGTGCAAAGTCATGTCATGGACCTTGAGACTGACATAGAATGGTGTAACGTCCTCAGTATCACCCGTTTCATCCATGCACAGACCAAACAAAATGGAAGGGTGGTCATCCTGGACATTCAGGGTGTTAGGAGTTTATCCCATTTTTAGCATTTTAATAATATGATCCTTATATTATTCTTTCTTGATGAGCTCGTTGAAAGGGACAGAGATTTTAATATTGGCCATTTTGTTCTCAAAGTTAAAAGGGGTGGAGACTTCTTCGACCTCCTTGATGCATGTCTCTCGGCTTGTTTCTGGCACTTTCCTTCGAACCTCCTCCTTTGACTTTCCCTTTTCAGTTGCATCCTTGGTCGGGTTGTCTTTCTTCAGTCGGATTGTGGAGGTGTGTCCGCCAAAGGTTCCCTTATGGGATTTGTCTGTTGAGGTTATGTAGGAACCTTTTTTCTCCTGAGGTTGTATTGCTTTTGGAACTACATAATGGCATTGTGATAACCCTTCCTGAATTCCTCTGTTTCCCAAGACAGTGTGTCATCCGTCTCCAACATAATATCATCATTTTCACTCATGTATTGATCATTTTCTCCCTTCATCAAGAACACGTGTCCATCCTTGTTGTTGATGCAATGCATTTGATCTTGAATCATCTGATCAAAATCCTCATCTTTGTAATTTTTTTGGAACGAGGGCCTTATTTGATGGTCACCTTGGTCTCTCTTTTCCCTCTGCCTGATCTGCAGGACTAGACCTCTTCTAAGGTTCTGATTTCTGGGTTGGAGGTCATGTTGTTCTCGGGAAGCGAGCTTGTTTCCCACAAACATTCTTTACATTAGCTTCTCCATCATCTTCATCTTCAAGTCTAACTTGTCCTCTGAGGGTCGAGAAGTCGGTGGTTGCGCATCTCCTTGGGGTTTCTTCCCACCTCTGTTGAATCTTTGTTTAATCTTTCCCTACGCCATCAGGTTTACCTTGATTTCAATTGTGTCACTCATCATGGCATCTAAATTAGCATATCTTCTCTCCCTCAATAGCGAGGAGAAATCGATGTCAAAGGAGTCGGTGTATCGAAGTTGCGTAGCCTCGGAAGGGGACTGGACATCGACGAGAATTAACTTGTAGACCCTCATGAAATGGGCCGAGAACTCTTACACTGTCTCCTCCAATTCTCTCTTCATATTTTTGTACTGTGTCAGTAGCCGCAAAGGATTCTTTTTGTCTCCCCATCTAGTAATGAAAGACGTTTCAAACACGACGAAGTCGGGAATGCTTGTTGCTAGGAGGGACTTGAACCACTTTCTAACCTCCCCCAAAAGACTCTGGGTGAACAACCTTGTCTTCACATCTTCATCATCCACCTCTTCTAGATCAACGAAATAATTGAACCAATCAAGGTGCTTTTGGGCAGGGGCATTTCCTTCAGCGTCATATAGCTTGATCCTCTGGTTGTAGTTTTGGGGAAAATCATGCAGTTAGGCTGGCAGAGTAAGGGGGGAGAATTTGATGGCCATTTCTCTAGGGGGGTTTTGGATTTGCGGGATGTTCTGAGCGGGATTTTCAGCTTGCGGTATTTTGTTTGGTATCAGAGATCGAAACCTCTTCTCATCGAAGACTATATCATCCAAGTTGGTTTCTAATTTAGACCAGAACAAGGTTTTTTTGAACATAGTGTCAAAATCAAGGTATCCAATGCTCTACACCGTCCTTGGGTAAGGATAGGATTCTATCCAAGTAATAGAATGGGTCTGGCACCTGCTCCCTTATCCTGCGCAGAAGTTTCTTGGGATCACACACGGGGTCTACAAGGTTCAGGTCAAGATTGGCTCTGGTATAAATCATCTTCGACGCCATGGCTTCTTATTCTTACTACTCTGTGCTACTGGTCTCTTTAAATGGATTCACCAGGGTAAAGGTTTCAACCAATATAGATGTTCGACCCACTGTTACCCCCAAGGGTCAAAACTATAGCTTTAGTCGTTCTCTTAGGGAAAATTTATTCAATTTCATCCACGACAACGGCGCTAGAATGTTATCACTCTGTCAACTTCGTTCAGCTGAGAAAATGAATCACAAAGGAAACCTACAAACCAACTTTGAGGTCAAAAACTAGCCTTTCTGACCTGGAGAGGGCTCTCTCAGAGACTTCGTCTCTGTACAGGGTATGGCTTTGAACTGTCGGCTAGATTTAACACTTTTGTACAATATTTCTGGTTCTATTGGCGAAAGAAAGCAGGACCTTGGGCTATGGAGTCAATTTAAGAAAACGATAGAAACAAATGACTTAGTGATTGAACTTGAGAGGATAAAGGCTAAGTAAGCAACAACCTTTCAGTTACAAATCGTTGTGTGTGATGAGGGAAGAACACATGAAGCAACTTGGAGCACCACTGGGGATGAATTCAGAGTTCACTTAGAAGAAACACAGTTGTCTAAATGGAACGAATCTAGAGCACCGCACAGTGAATTCTAGATTCGAAATCACGTTCTGATATAGACAAAATATAGATATAAATATAAAGAACACATGAAAGCACATATGCAAAGAGAGAGTACAATACATCAGACTGCTACCATTAGAATCTTTTCATCAAATCTTCAGGACCTTTGCATCAAGTTTTAATCGAATTCAAAATCTACATTCAATAGTCACTATGTACATTGTTTTACCAACCAACCTTGCTTACATTGAAAAGATGAAATATATAGGCAAGGGTATGTCACTCGAGCTACCCTACGCTCCAACTACTATCCCTAGAAATTAGGTTTTGACTACTCTCTGCTAGATGACTTTTTGTATGACACTTTACTACAAATAGAAACTGATTGTA
Source organism: Picea sitchensis (assembly GCA_010110895.2). Classification (NCBI taxonomy): domain Eukaryota; kingdom Viridiplantae; phylum Streptophyta; class Pinopsida; order Pinales; family Pinaceae; genus Picea; species Picea sitchensis. The sequence goes on from SNQJ01S0043807.1 coordinate 71,727, forward strand.
CTCGATCAGACAAATAACCGATGTCTTTGCCACAACAGTTCGATCATCAACAAGATTTCATCGTTGGAGGGTGATGTGTCGATGCTTTTCCTTTGACAGGATATCTGGACAATCAAGTGCTCTATCACACTTCTGCCACCTATTGTAACGGCTTTGATTTCTATCGTGCAATCATTTGTTGGAGCGTGCATGTGGCGGGTAACCACGAACTATCGCAGTTGTTTCCAAGATGACAACACCAGTTAAGGGGCAACGCCTTTCTTCAAACTATCATGTGTCCAACATACACCTGCCCTTTGTAATAGATGGGTCTCCAACGTGTGCGTCGTATTCTTGTCGCACGGGTACCTGTCAGGGAATCGGCTTCCCGTTAGGAAACAGACCACGGGGAGACAAAATCGATGCCACGTTTGAGAAGACAAAAATGGAGTCGATTAATTATGCTTCTGGCCTCGTCTGTAGTTTTAATATCCGAAGCGTTCTTCTGAGAAACCAGTTGCACATTTTCAGATTCATTACTTGTCTTTGCAGAACCACGTTCTCTTTCAGCCTCTCTTGCGTGTTGGTCAGAGCCGCGCGAACGTTTCCCAGCGTCAGTCCGTATTCCTTGAAGTTATTTTCATTTCTTTCTTCTGACATCCTCTCTGCTTCGCGCAGCTGGATGATTTTATCTTGTGCTTCCCTGAGTTGCTTCTTGAGCCAAGTCATGTTTCCCTCTCGGCCCTGCAATGTTGATGCCTCGAGGGTCTTTTCTACTAATTTTTGTCTCAACTTCATGTTCTCTTGGTACAACTCAGCAATAGCGAGTTGCACTTTCTTTAACTATTGTGATGGTTCACGAATATTCGTGCCTTCAGTGTTTGTCCTTCTCCTTCTGCCAGGATTCGACTCTTTGGGAAATACCTTTACCACTTACACATGTTTTGGTTTTGACATCCCTTCCCGACTCGAAGGGCCAACCGACCACTTGCTGACTTCGACCCATTCGTTGTTCGGTACCTGACCTCACACGCTTTGACACACGGACCCTAACTCTACTAAGACTGACTCTAACTGAAAAAAGGACGGTGCTAACAGACTGTACATGTTCAACTTCCATACTCTATTTTTAGTTGATTTCCATGGATGAAAGAATATATTGTACCGATATTTGAAGCTGAAGTTGAGTAGGGGCTAATTTTCTATGGTTTTTCCCAAAAAGATTCACCAATTTCCATTTTTTCTAAAAATGATTGGCCCAAATTCTATAGAATAAAATCATTTTACCTTAAAAAACACCACAATTTTATAGAAACTATATAAAATCCTTAGAAATTTGAATATTTTTACAAAACTATGGCCAAACATTTTACATTTTGCATATTAAGAACTCTTAAGATTAACCCAGGTTTCTACATTTTAATATAAATTTCCATCCTTAAAATGATTCTTATTTCAACATTTTTTTAATAATTATAATGGATTAACTAACACAATACCATATTATTGACTACTATTTAATTTAGTGGGCAACCATTCCATTGTGGTAGTCTAAATGTTTTAAGTTTTGGCTCTTTTCCAAGGATATTTTCAAAATTTGGTGAAAAATTGTTGGATAGATTTGAGTGGTTAAGATTGTATGATCTAATGGTCGAGAATTTTTCAGCCAGCTAAATCCGTTTATGCATTCAGAAATTCCATTTAAATAACAAAACATTGTGATTTCATTAAGATTTATATCATTGAAATCCCACTAAAAAAAAATCCAAAACATAGATTAGATATGCCCTTGAAATGAATTGTGATACTCAAGTATCAATGCTTTCTGCAACAAAGCTTTAACTAACACAATACCATATTATTGACTACTATTTAATTTAGTGGGCAACCATTCCATTATGGTAGTCTAAATGTTTGAAGTTTTGGCTCTTCTCCGGGGATATTTCCAAAATTTGGTGAAAAAATGTTGGATAGATTTGAGTGGTTAAGACTGAATGATCTAAGTTTCCCTAGAATTTTTCAGCTAACTGAATCTATTTATGCATTCAGAAATGACATTTAAATAACAAAACATTGTGATTTCATCCAAATTTATATCACTGAATTCTCACTAAAAAAAATTTAAAAAAAAATTCAAAAAACATAAATTAGATATACTCTTGAAATGAATTGTGATACTCAAATATCAATGCTTTCTGCAACAAAGCTTTATATCAAAATTATCAAATTCGAATTGGATTTGATTAAAAAAAATCGATTGAAAATTATTGGATTTCAAAAAATGTTCACCAAAATTTTTCACTATTCGCTATATTCAAAGACTCCTGGCTCTTGTACAACCCGTGATATTTTACTTCGTCAGTACAGTTTCCTAAAATTTGTCACTATTTACTATATACAAAGTCACCTGCACAATCCATTATATTTTATTCTATTTAGTGGCATTCAATGCAAACAAACCATCTTCAAAAGCAAAAAGATTTCTCAGATATTTTCTGAGCAGTAATATTCTTGCAAATGTGATACAAAACTATTAAAACAGTCTTTCATTCAATGCAAACAAACCATCTTCAAAAGCAAAAAATTCCTCAGATATTTTCTCTACAGTAACAATTCTTGCCAATCTAAATTAATTGTGATCCCTCTACGACAGAGAACTTTGTATTCGACACGGGGCAGCACTTATTATTGCGAATCTTCTAGATGGATAAAATGACAGGACGACAATATAACTGTGGAATTTGATTGAGATATTATACTTAATTACAGAGTTGTATTTCTTTTAAAATAGAAGGAAGTTCTCTATCAAGGTAGGTTAAATTTAGTTATGATACTAGTAGATTTTTTTTATTTTATAAAAAAATCATCAATTTTATTTTTATTTTTATTTTAATGATTGATCCAAATTTTATAGGATAAAATGTATTTTATTCTAATAATTATCAAAATTTTCTAGAAAATATATAAAATTCTTTGAATACTTTTACAAAAATATCACTAAGTATTTTGTGGTTGAAATTTTATCAATAAGATTTGCCAAGGTTTCTACACTTTACAATGAATATGAATTCTTAAAATTTTCCTTGTTACAAATAGGAATTCCTAAAAGATATGGCCATCATAAATGTCCCTTAGAATGACCTCCATCATAGATTGTTATTCCTTCTTCTACCAGTGTTCATTATGTGATACACCCTCTTCTAACACCACCTTCATTTTTTGAGCTTGAAAGACATGTCCAAAAACATTCTTTTCTAGATACTTCCGCCAAGCTATATGTTGCCAAACACACCTCCTCTTCCTTAAAATAAAAAAACATGTGATTTTGATTCCAATAGCTTTGTTCCCTCTATCATTGGTCATTATGTGATACACCCTCTTCTAACACCACCTACATGTTCATAACATAACATTCTTTTCTAGATTTTTCCACCAAGCTATATGTTTCCAAGACACCTCTCTTAAAGTTGATTATATGTTTCCAAGAACACCTCTCTTAAAGTTGATTGTACCTCCCAAGTGATACCCCTAAAATCATATTAAATTTGTGTTCACTTTATATGATTTCTTATTTATTTCATTATGTTCAATTCTATAAACCTTGGATAGTTTTTTGTTATGCTTTGTAAAATTTGTTTTGGATGACTGCTAAACATAACAGCCTATTAGCATTAAATTTTTTATTGGTATTATAATCCTAACATATATTTTCACTACTTTTGTTTTATTCTCATCCCCTAGTTCAAGACTTTCTAACTGTCACTTGTAAAGTCATAACAACTTATTAACATTAATTTTTTTATTGGTATTATAATCCCAACATATGTTTTCATTACTTTTGTTTTATTCTCATCCCCTGGTTCAAGAATTCCTAAGTGTCACCCCTAAAGTCATATTAAATTTGTGTGCATTTTATATGATTTATTTTATATGATTTCTTGTTTATTTCATTATGTTCAATTCTATAAACCTTGGATAGTTTTTGGTTATGCTTTGTAAATTTTGTTTTGGATGACTACTAAACATAACAACCAAAGTTTTTTTTCATATTGGTATTTTAATCTTAACATATGTCTTCATTACTTTTGTTTTATTCTCATCCCTTAGTTAAAAACTTTTTATGTGTTGGTCTATGGAATGAAATGTTTATTAAGTATTGTTTTTTCCATTTCCTATCAAATAGGTGAAAATAGGTAACCTACCAAAGTTATATGATGACAATCTTACATCCCTTTCTTGGGTAGATAAACCACTTAGATGTAGCATTGAAATTTAGGTTTCTTGTCTCCTTGCCTTCTACATCACTTAAATTTTAAGCCACCTTTATTTTTGGCACTAAGTTTTTTTTTAGCATTCAAATGACATCATCTTCTCTATAATTTACCATAGAGCTTTGGAGTGGAGTGGGGACAATAGTTCTTAAATTTATTATTAGAGTGAGTTGTTATGCTTTGTTACATCCACAAATGGATGAATGAAATTCAATAGACACAAGAAACACATAAATGCAACATGATTCACTTCACCACACACCCATCTCTCACGAAGTCTTATCATAAGCCTTCCTTTAAGATCTCCTTTCAATTGATCATCCTTCCCTTGCACCTGGGAGTCTCTATATTTATGAATATCAACCCTATGCTAGTTTCTATATTTATGAATATCAACCCTAAAAACCATTGGACTTTAATTTATCATTTAAATATATATATAAAAAACCAATTAATTTTTCTTTTTTCAAACATCCATAAACATCCATAGAAAAGTTCTATTTTTTTTTTAATATTAAAACCACTATTATCACCTATATCATCTAAATTCCAATTATTTAAAATACATTATCATTCAATTTGCTTTAAAATGGGTGGACATTCTTCCTTGAAACCAAACTATAAGATCATCAACATAACAGATTACATCATAACATATAGCATCATGATCATGCTCAACCACATGCTTGGTTTCATCCTATCTAATTACAACTTTTTGATATTGTAAATTTGTAATGCAAAATGAACTTCTTAAAAAAAATAATAACCTAACATTTTTTTTTTAATGAAGTGTATACACTAGTTAAGATTTTTTTTTCATATATTTTATATACTAAACATATAGGTATTTATTGGATGCATAAATAAATTTTCATTTAAGAAAAAACTATATTTAATATTTTTGTAAAAATAAATTAAAAATATATGAAAAAATTAATTATCCATAAAATTGACATCATTATTTTAAATTTTATTGATTCAAAATAAAAAAAATTAAAAAAAATTAAAAAACTAATTAAACTTAAAACATTTCAAAATTATCAATACACATCAATATTTTAATGATATTTTAACTATCTCATTTTAGTTTATAAAATCAGTTTAAGAGATAAATGTAATTACAACCAAACAATATAATCTCTATAATCCCATTGCCCCTCATTTTTTCACAATTTGAATTCATTTATGCATTCATAAACCCAATTTAAATAACAAAAAATTTCAATTCCGTCCATATTTATCTCTTTTGATTCCAATTAAAATAACCAAAAATATAGATTGTCAAAGATTTTCATGTACTATTTCACTAAATATTGATTCAATTTCCATGCTATTTTTTGGTGTTGACTAAAAGTTCTACCTTTTGGGTGATTTTGGCTAGAATCAGATCATGTAAATCTGAACAAAATCATTATTTTTTATTGTTTAAATTGCATGCATGCTTAAAAACCCCTCGACACTCCAGATGTTACACCCCTGTTTCCCCCAACTTGTAATTAATCATTAATTAGGATTACCATGTTGTGGCATGGGAACAATGTAAATGTATTATTGTTTAATTGACAATAACTGACTGTGGGGGTGAAGCCTTGAAGTACTAGCCATGATATCACTATAGGAAAGAGTGAGGAGATTGTAGAGAGGGTTCATTAGTTCAAATGACCCAAATTCCCTTTGTTGAGATAATGAGCCTCGTTGGATCCCAAGGAGAGAAATCAATTAATGAAAAAGGACTAGTGGTTGAGAAATCAACCACCCCCATGAATGGAAGCATGGTATGAAGAAGAAGGTCATCCCGAAGTACCACAGGGTCCTGCAGACCCAGACTGACCTGAGTTTCCCTTCTTACTGAAGGAACATTATAGGAGGGATGTGTGTGCAAGGCACAAAAAAGAATGGATAGAACAAGGATAGACAGAGAGGAGAACATGGGGGAGATCTCCAATGAACGATGAACATAAGTCTGCGAGCTTGATGCTGGGTGAGCATATGATAAACCTTGCCAAGGCCATGACAGAGAAAGAGATATCTGAAAGTTTGCAGAGAACAGAACTCAAGCAGAAGCTGAAACAGAGAAAGAATCCCTGAGAAACTATGAGAGTTCCCTGGTGATATCATGGCTTGGCACGGGGGTGGCCAGAGCGCTAAGATTGAATGCCTTTGAGTCTATGGTTGGGTGGAAAGGAGCACACCCATAATCAGTGAGTTGGCTGCAACCTATAAAAGACAAGTATTCTCATACTCTGTGTAAATTGAACTGTAACTGTGAAATAAGGTTGGATATCCTATGAATGTTTCAGGGATGTGCATGTTTTCTTAATGGTTACACTATGCCCCTTTAATTCTTCTTGATTGTGTATTTGAGCAATTAAGGAATTGTCTGGCTTGTACACGTAAATGCTCGAGCTCTGTGATGGCTCAAGTTAAAATAAATGAACTATGAGTTTGTCGACCTTGGGCATAGTTTTGCGTGTGCATGTCCATGTTCCCAGTCATTTTGAGCCTCTTAGAGGAAGGAGTTTGTTAAGCTCAGGAGAGGTAGTGTATGTATGCGTAGAGTCTCTGCGAGGAAGACAAAGACCGAGAACTCTCTAAGCTCTAAAATCTGGGAGAAACACAAGAAGCGTCCCTTCTTTCCATTTAAGGAACCCATAAGCTCGGGAGGTATAATGCCCTTAGAATGTAGACAAGGGGGGGGCATATTTCCCATAAATTTCATATGTGTGACCGAGGGCTCATGCTCACGACCTTACAAAATTCTCGGCCAAGAGTCAAGCATGTAACCACGATAATATTTGGGTGTCCCATATGACCAAGGCCTAGGAACCCTACGCTAAGTTTGAAAGGAGCGAGTTCTTGATGGTCTCAGAGCTTCGGGAGCTCGAAGCCTCGAGGATGTCAAACTTCATAATTGTAAAAAATGCCCGATTGTCGGAGTCATGAAAAGTTGTGAGTCATTGATATGGGGAGTTTGTTGGGGCCCCTCTCAACCATCTGATCATTCAGGGGAAGGGACCTACACATGGTACTTCGATGAAGTACCACTTCAAGAGAATAAGGACATTGTAGCGTCAAAACTCCCAAAGGCCGAATTCACAATGTGACTAGGATCGTAGATTTGGGGGACCCTTCGGGTCCTATCATAGCTATCTGATCTACTATGAGGTCATCTTGGCATTGACTACCTCGGGAGACCAAGGACGTTGTAGCATCAAAACCCCCGAAAGTCGAAGCTGCGAAGTAATGTGGACCATGGATCTAAGGATCCGTCGAGATTCCTCTTGACCGTTTGATCATGGGGATGCATGCATCACAACGAGGATCACATGGGATCCCACATGTCGAGTGGTGACGTCACCCAGTGTTACATGGACCCAATATGGACATGCCACGTGTCACTCAGATTCATGCGTATCACTTACCCTATGAACCCTTTTTAAACATGACATGTGTCACTCTGACCCCCTCCTACGTGTCAGTTCCTGGTATGTGTCGCCTGGCCAGAGTGGTTGGTGTTGTAGCCGAGACTTCGAGATTCTGGAGGATTCAGGGTGTAGCATTGTGGAGACACCAAAAGGCCCGAAGGTTGGAGATACGTGGCAAGCTCATGGGACTTCGAAAGTTCAGATCTTTAGGTGATCTCATGCGTAGATAGAAAAGAGGAGTGAAACGTCGAAGTGCCGAGGTAACAAAGCAGATCTCAGTTGTCCGCCAGGCAATGACACGTCGTGAGAGATCCCGCATTCCAGAGGAGAAAGAGTAGAAGGGTGGAGGGAGTCCTGAAGTCGCAGAGAGCTAGAGGAGATCTGAACCGTCCATCAATCAGGACGCATGTCTGAATACTGTTAACCCCGGAGGAGAGCCACTATGGAGGATTTGAAGCTTGGTGCTTCGAAAAATCCCCGAATCTCAGAGTAACGGAGGGGATCTGAATCATTCATCGTTTGGGGATGCATGGCAGGTGATCTGTTACTTCAGAGGATAGCCACTTCAGAGAAAACTGGAACAAGGAATCCCAAAAGCCCAGGGCTAGAGTCCACCTGAGCCGTCGATCTCATAGGACATGTGTTAAAGGATCTCACACTCCGGAAGGTTTTCACTTTGGAAGATTGCGGTTCCAAGCACTTGGAAATGCATCAGAGCTCGAAGTGTTTGTGGGCCATTGATCTGGAAAGGGAGAAGGGAATGTCGATCCCTCTCATGTCATTTCGGAACTTCGCCAGTTCGGAGTTCAGGAGAATTGGCGAGTGGTGAAGTGAAAACGCCCGGAGATCGAAGCACCGAATTAGGCACTTGTTGTCTTGGCGTCTAGTCACAACCTGATTTCATAGGAAGGAAGGGGTGCTAGCATGAGAGGCTAGCACCTGTTGTTCAAATTCTTCAGAGGGGCCATGTAAGAGCCCACGGGTTTGGAAGAACCTGCATGTTGGAGAAAGGAGGATCTACAATTGGAGAGTCCTGGACGAGAAGGACTTGACAGAAATCCTGGAGTTAGGATTTGAGAGAGTTAAGGAAACCAATATTTTGATTCCCCGCCCCTTAGGAGAGAATTTAGGGGTTCAGTGTGTTACACCAGATTATATAAACTTAGTCACTCACTCAAATCTGCAGATCCAACCATCCCTCACCAAATTTCAAGTAAAATCGAACAAACAAAAAAATCGCCATAAAATAATGTGAAAAGAATGACACTTAACATCAACATATGTGAAAGGAATTGTCTATTTATTATATTTTTTGGGATTTAATATTAATTTATTTTTGGCAGTATTTTGTTTTTTTTTCAATTATTATTTGAATAATTTTTTTATAAATTTAAAATGTAGAAGAATAGTTAGACAATTTCTAAGTGTTCTACGTTTTGGTCCTTTTTACCTGAATTGGGTAACATAAATTTGGACGAAATAATAATTTTATGTTATTTAAATTGCATTTTTGAATGCATAAATGAAGTCCCTGTATTGAAAAACCCATGGAACATAATCCCCCAAGAACTCATATGTTTTACAAGATTATTTCAATATTTTGTAAATATTTTAATTGATGCATGTTTAAAATATAGTGTTCAATTGTAACACCCTATTTGCCCCCCCAGTCTRTAAAAATAACTATATTGGCCAAGTATTGTGGCAAACTCAAAAATGTGAATGTGTAGTGTGAATAGACCTTGTGAAAAAGGTCGATGAATGTGAATAATATTTTGAATATATATTGCAGGACTGCTGAGAGGGGAATATGTTGAAAAAGAGACCACGATGGTTGGATAAATGTGGTGGAAGGCACCTGGAATGGTGGCGTTAACTTCCACCGAAAACCAATACTGTATTTGGTCTTCACTGGCCCAGAGAACCAAGAGCGGCTCGCTGGCCCAAAATTAATTACTCCCAGGTTGGTAGGTGGATGGCTCCTCACGCGTAATGAGGGATGGGGGTAAAACCGCCCATTCGTGGGGCCCTGACACCTGACCACCACGAGGGAGATCGTGCCACACGCAACCTTGCCGGAAAGGAAAAAGGCAGGAGGAGTGTGCGATCACGGGCAGACGCAAGGGAGGAAGAACTCTGGAAAGATATGCAGAGTGAGTGATAGCGGAGAAGAAGGAGAGTAACCTTCGTTCTCGGTCACTGGCAGACAGAGACACAGTCTCGCAGTATTGTGGTCTCAACTCGGGGGTGGCTAGTGGTAAATCCGTTGGGAGTCGTTGAGCCTACGGTTGGGTGGAAACGAGCACCCCTCTCAACAGTTGCATCACCTTTGGTGTTTTTTTGATAAGTGTTTTGTCTATGGCATCTTGAAATATATATATATATTCTGACATTTATGCTCATAAGCTGTGAAATTGTGAATGATTTTAGTGCAAGAATGTCTGTATGGTGTTTTGATCAGTACTGGTAGTTGCATGTTTATAATGGAAGGACTACGTATGGCTTATGTTTTTATAAATCGCTATTTATATGCATATTGATCTAATTCAGACTTCACGTTGGGTTCTCGAGAGAGATACCCTTACCTACCTTAGATAGTATGCTGGGTAAACGTCCCCATAGATATACCCTCCTTGAAAATCCCATCAAGAACCTGGAAAGAGGATGTGAAGGCGCAAGGCCTTAGTAACCCTGCACGAGGAGGAACGATCCTCTTGAAATCCCGAGATGGTTGTGTAGGGATAAGTATCGTTTGATGGGCAAGATCCTGTCGGAAGATCTGCAGTCATTCACGGTCGTTAGATTGGAAGGAGAAGAGGGGGCGTTAAATGCCTCAACCCCTTTTCTTTGTTTTCACGGGCAGCGTTGAAGGCATAGGTCAAGAGAGGTAGTGCAGTTATGCACAGGCTCCCTATAAAGAAAGTACAGATCGAGACCCACTCAAGTCCTAGACTTGACGAAGGAGAGCAATAAATGTGTTGAAGACTCTTTTAAGAGTCAAACCCAAGAGAAAGAGCGCAAAGCTCCCAAGTCCCTCATAGTTGACGAAGCTCAGGACAGATAGCAGTTGGTCAGATGCACAGACCCTATAGGAATTCACAAAGGTCGAGGAAATCTTTCACGGCTTCAGAGTAGAGAAGCCCGGGAGGGATAGTGTCATGTTGTGCACGGAGCCATAGCTGCGAAGGTCGCAAAGGAGAAGCAAAGGCCAAAACCTTTGATACTTAAGAAATCTTCCAAGGAGAAGAAAGAGAAGTGCATGCTCAAGGAAGAGCTACAACTATCGTTAGATTAGCTGGAGAGAAATAGATCTAGGTCGTCGAAAATGTACGTCCAGATGCACGCAGAAGAGAGAAGAAACGGACAACAGAGACACTTCGAGATAGAAGTGGCGAACAACCGATAACCGTTGGATCTTGGAGAGTTGCAAGGCGGTTAGGGTTGGGTGCCTCAACCCACAAAGTTGCGAGAAGTGCGAAAAGGAAGTCAAACCATCGCTGACTTTCGCATCTTGGAGGTTCACGAGATAGGAGCACGGAGGCTCGACGCCCCAACTCGTGAGATTGCAAGTTGCGAGAAGTGCGAAAAGGAAGTCAAACTATCGTTGACTTTCGCGTCTCGAAGGTTCGCGAGATAGGAGCATGAAGGCTCGACGCCCCAACTCGCGAGGTTGTGAGTTGCAAGAAGTGCGAAAAGGAAGTCAAACCATCGCTGACTTTCGTGTCTCGGAGGTTCGCGAGATAGGAGCACGGAGCCTCGGCGCCCCAACTCGCGAGGTTGCGAGTCGCGCGAAGAGCGAAAGGACGCCATACTGGTTAGGCCTGTGGCCATAACCACCGATCAGATGAGTGCAGTTAAGAGATAGCAGGGTCTGTATCAGGTCCCATAGGGACTCGGGGAATTCTATTCTTCAGGGAAAAGAAGAAAAGGGGCGAAAAGTTTTATTATGTCGTAGTGGGTGTGTTACATCAATAGGGTGTGAAATATGATCTAAAACTACTTCTATTTAGTTTTGCTTTTGTGTAGAGGAAAATGAGAATAAGGTTTAGAGCATCATCATTACAACTACAATGAATCTTACAATTACAACTACAACTATAATAATAATAATAATAATCTATTTTTAAGGTCAAGGCCAAGCCAGACACCAAATTGGTGTATGAGACCTTCTCCTTTCACTAGTAAAGTCTAAAAGAGGTATACATACCCTACTGTTATCCACATTTTTGGTTATCGAGATGATATTATGATTATGTCATGATGATGGAAGATCAAACTCTTCATTAAGGACTTTTTCCTGAAGAAGGTTACACTTGTCATTTTCTCAAAAATCATATTTTGAAAATAGTCCG
>SNQJ01S0043808.1:0-50176 GCA_010110895.2 Picea sitchensis
AAGAAGAGAGTTGTAAGCTTAAATAAACAATTAGAAGACTTTCAGAAACTAAGAGAAGAAACCATTTCCTTGAAAACTCTACTTGAAGAAGCAAGAAGAATAGCAAAAGTAAATAATGTCCAAATGATAAAGAAAGAAGAAGATTGTGAGAAACTTGAATAGGAAGTTGTCTCATTGAGGAAGAGCTTAAGAAACTCTCAAGTTCAAAAATACTTAACACATCTTTTATGCATGGGTGAAGCTTCATACAAAGAAGATGAAAATACCAACAAGAAGGTTGAAGAAAGAGCTACACAGACAATTGATGAGAAGTGGACCAGGATACCAGAAAGAAGGAATGATTACAAAAGAGATGAATATCCAATAAGACCTCCTTCCTTCAAGAATCAAAGAAGCTTCAATCAATATGAAGGAAACTACAGAAGAATAGATCATGAACCCAGATGGACTACATCACAAAGAATCCCACTTACTCCAAGGTATCGAAATTTCTTTCTTGGTCATTGTTATACTTGCAATTAATTACAGAATCAATGAAAGGAACAAATATGCAAGAAACATGAATGGTGTAAACAGAAGATATGGAAATAGTCATGGATTTGTCAACAAAAGTTATAATCCATTTTACCAATTGATGGACAAAAATATTGTATTCTACAAATGCAATTATCTTGGTCACAAAGCACGAGATTGCAGATATATGAATGAAGATGTCCCTATGCCAACCACAGTATGGAGAAGGAAAGAGATTCCAAACAATGAATATTTTCGAATAGCATTGACCACTGAAGAATGTAAAAAAGAAGATGAATGGTACATAGACAGTGGATGTTCTTCACACATGACCGGGGATAATCATGGATCAAGACAAATTCATCTGACTTGAAGAGAAAGGGTGGCAATTTTTTTCATTTGGAGATGACTCATTTGCCAAAATACTTGGAGAAGGTGTGAAGTAGAGCTTGGAAGAAAAAATGTAAAAGTAAAGAATATTCTATTGGTTGAAGACTTGAATCATATAATCTATAGTGTTAGTAAAATGTGTGATCAAAGATACACTCTTCGTTTGATTCCGAAAATGTAAAATCGGAGAAAAAAACTTTCGAGGAAGATTAGTTTGCAAGCGCAACAAAGAAGACCGAACAACATATACATCCTAGACATAAAAGAGAAGCGAAGCCACACAAAATTATTCTAAGAATAAAATGTCCCAAAGACCAAAATAATGATGAAGTATTATTAGTGCCACATGTTTAGGGGGCGACCCCGAAGAAGATTACCTTTTTCCATTAAACTTCGGGGGGAGAAGCCATACCATTTTCCATTGATGTCAAAGGGAGATAAATTGGGATCATGATCATGAGGAGCATGTGGGTGTTGCCATCAATGACAAAGGGGAGATTGTTGGACAATTGGTTGTTGTCATTGATGTCAACCCTAGATCATGGGTTTTGGACACAAGATTGATAAAGGTATTTGGACATGAAAGGACAATGCACATGCATACAACACCCATGAATGGATAGTATATACATCATGTTGTTTTAGTGAGTATGTGGCACGTCACTTGAATCCTCATGGTTGAGGAGAAATGGGTACAGAAGATGACCAAGTAGGTGTACATGTAGGTACAGAGAGAGATGAAACAAAACAATTACAAAATAAGAAAGTTCGAGTCAGCCCTAATGTTAAAAATGAGGTGAGCATAAATGTAGGTATAAATAAATATCATTTGTACATTCATTTGATACAAGTTGAATTTTAGAGGAGAGAAGAAGGAATAAGGCCGGATTTCAAGAAAGGATGAAGTCTTTTGGTGATGTGTTCTAAGGTATGTTATTTTGGTCATCTTACGTTTTACTATAACTTTTTTCTGCTTGATTCCAGATGGTGAAATACACCTATGTATGGTATTTAGAAGACATATTTAGGTACCTGTGATAAAAATTTCCATCTCTTGATTCACTATAATTATGGAGATACACTCATGGAATATAGGGTTTGTGACCAGTCCTCAAGTTAGTCAATAAGCAGGTGTTATGGGTAAAAATAGTCATAACTTGTTCATACAAAATCCAAACAGAAGTGGGACCACTTCCATTGGAAAGAGTATGGACTGTGGTTTTGTGTGTGCAAGTTTCAGAATAGGATGCTAAATATTGAACACAGGGCATGCTGTACAAATTGGGTATTTTGAACAAACTAGAATTGAATAAAGTCACCGTTGTACTACATAACACCTCTTTTTTGAGATTCAAGGAGTAGCAGAAAATTGGAGGGTTTCAAAGAATACATTGAGTAATATTATCTCTGAGGATCAGAGTACTCAGAATTGAAAGAATTGCAGAAATTGGAGAAGTCTAAGGAAGCATTATCGGGTTCTATGTGATGATTGGTTGATGAGTGATGATTTAATGTAAAAGTTTTATTATCTCTCATATATTCTTGGGTGGAAGGAAGGGAAAAGGATGGAAGTTCAAATCTCTCTTGATATTGGAGGATTGTATCTTCCTCTTGAAGGTTTATCCTTCCCTTTACATTTCAGGATTATAGCTACCTTGGAAATTCATTACTTCCCTTGAACAATAAACTATTGATTATTTATCATATATTGTGCATAGTGTATTATTGGAGTCCTATCCACGCACATAGGTAGATCAATGTATTAGGATAATAATAAAAGGTCAATATTAATAAGGCCTTCCAATAAAATAGAATAAGACAGATGTAGGAAGACCTAATAGAAACTTCAGCTTCTAGAAGGAGGATCTTCCTCAGATGCCCCTATGTAATAGACATATTTAGTATATAAATGAAAGAGGCTGAGGTATGAGAACCTAGCTTGGAATTATTATGTGAACCTTGCTTTCATTTGGAGGTTTCCCCTCGAAGAGACCTATGAACATTGTATGAATCAAGTGTTTTTCTATTTCTGTTTATTATATCTTTTATGTGTTTTGTGAAGATTATGTTGGATATTTACTATTATTACGCCATTTCTAGCATTTATTTATGTTACTTGCATATTTTATATGGTATCTTGGAAGTGTAGTATTAGAGCACTTTCCTTGGCAGAAAGTGGGGGTATTTTTTCGAGGGGTAGAAATAGTATTCCGGCGTCTCTTTAACCCTGTGATTGTCGTTGTGCCACCCATGGTTGAAGTTCCTTACACATAGGAAATACAAGCTGGTTCTTAAGTACATATTTTGGCCACTTATGCCAACCCCTTTTGGTACCCCTTCGTTTGGTAGCGCATCAGACAACACATTTGTACGGATCGGCCTAGATTTCACGAAGCCCTCTTTAGATAAACCGATCATTTGCCTGACTTCTATAGTGTCACAAAGAACTTAACAACTTTCGGGAAGATACTCTCTAGTACAGGTAGTGGGTGATACGGATAAGGTCTGATCTATCCTCCTTAGTTAGTGCCACGAGATATTGGGCCGAGTACTCTTGTTGGACCCTTACGTATATCCAGAGAGAGCTATAGCATAAAACCCTTATGCATAGGAACCCTTGAATACCTAACCAGGAACATAAACAACAACATAAACAAATTAAATAAGTGAGATCTATTGATGTGTATCTCTACGATTAGGTCTTTAAGTATAAATACTCTACAGTTCCAAAATTTGTGGATTTCAGCATTGCAACATTCTTAGGACGAAAGAAAAACCCACAGTTGTTATACTTTACAACTTCGTCAAAGGGTATATTGCTTGGACCCGGTTTGTTGCTATGAGCTTTATGAGCACTTTGACAACACCAACCATTTGGGCCATTAGAAAAAATTGAAGCAATCAGACCTGATGGAATACTTCATAGATGCATTGGCTATTTGGATTTTTCGACGGAGGGCATGGTGATGCTTTCTTCAGTTTTATTAGTGGCCTCGAGGAGGAGATTGGGGCCCATGTACTCATGAAATTTATTACCTCTGACTTGGAGTGGAGGCTACCAAAAAGCTAAAGAAGAAAAACAAATTGTTTTCTCTCAAAAACCGTAAGCCTTCATTTATTCCTCTCCCTAAACCCGATTAAAACCACACTACTCCCTCCTTCCCATTAAAAATCCAAAATTGACCAAGGCTGAAATGAATGAACGCCAAATCAAAGGCCTCTGTTATGGTGTGATGACCATTTCCAGGCCACAAATGTAAGAGACAAAATCTCTTTATGGCCATCTTTGAGGATATTAGGAAGAAGATGTTGACACTCCCTCTATGCCCGAGTCACCGGAGAGAGTTTCTGACATAGACCACTCCCTGGACCCTCCAGAAGTGGAACCGATCATTTCCCTCAATGCTCTGCTTCCTACGCCCCCAAACCCTCAAGTTAATGGTTTACATCAGCATCCGAAGGTCATCATTCTAGTTGATAGTGGTAGCACCCTGTTTATTCATCGCCGCGTGCCCAAAACCCATTGCTACATCCATGTTGTCAACAATTTTAAAATCATGATTGCCCTTTGGTAGTTCTATGAAATGTGGGGGTCTTTGTGAAAATGTGTGTCTCCAAATGAGTGACTACCACCTCAAATCCCATATGTTTTCTATTGACATGGTAGTGTGACATTGTGTTGGAGTGAGAATGGCTAAGGACTTTGGAACCCCATTCATGGATTTTCAGAACTTAACCATGCAATTAGACCAAAGGGAGGCCACAAATATAAATTTCAAAGGCATCACTTCTTTGGTTCCCACAGGGTCATCGATTCTCATCGCATGGAAAAATTGCTCAAAAAGGTCATTCAGGTGTTATAGCCCAACTCCATCATACAAGCCACACATAGAGACACCCCCGGTGCCCCAAGACCTCCAAGCCCTCCTTTCCTAACATCAAGCGATTATTTTTCCACTCCCCAAGGACTTGCCCCTTCCTCCGGTGTCCATGACCATTCCATTCCCCTTATCCCAAGAAGCCTTCCCCTGATATACGTCCATGTCGCCACCCCTTTACCAAAACAAAATGAAATTGAAAAAATGGTCTAGAACTCCTTACTGCCGGAGTCATTCATCCCAGTACGAGTCCTTACTCCACTCCGGTCATAGTCTTGAAGAAGAGTTCTTGAGAATGTGTCGACTTCCAGTGCTCTCAACAAACTAACCATCAAAGACAAATTTCCCATTCACGTCATTGATGGCCTCACAGATGAATTGAGTGGTGCCCAATTATTTACCAAACTTGATCTTAACTCGGGCTATCACCAGATGCACATTATGAAAGAGGCCGACATTCCCAAGACAACTTCGAACTCATGAGGGCCACTATGAGTTTTGGTCATCCTCCCTTTTGGTTTGGCAAGCAGCCCCCTCCACCTTTTCGAGCCTCATGAACCATGTCTTCCATGCTTTTCTTCATCATTTTGTCTTAGTTTTCTTTGATGATATCCTCATATATAGCAAAGGCAAACCATCTTATAATAATGGATCAAATTTCTCGCCTACTCTCACCGGCCTGACTTTTTGTCACAACAGTCCAAATGTGCTTTTTGGTGCCTCAGAAGTAGAATGGGTCATTTGGTGGGAAAGGATAGCATCAAGGTGGACCCAAAAAGATTAGAGAAAACTATGCAAGACTAGCCGCACCCAAAGACTCTCAAAATCTTGCATGGATTTTTGGGCCTCTGGTGTGTAAACAGGATTAAGATTTAAGAACTATGGAAAGATTGCAACACCTCTCTCCGGCTCTCCTCAAAAGAACTCTTTCCTTGGACTCAGCTGACTGCTCGAAGCTTTCAAACCTTATGACCATGTGCACCACTACGGTTCCGACCCTTCACGGCTTCCACAAAGACCTTTGTTTTGGAATTTGATGCCTCAGGGAAATGAATTGGTGTTGTACTTATGCAACATGGTCAACCTTTGGCATTCACTAGCAAGCTTAATGCAATGAAAAGAATTTGGGCAAACCCATCTATGAAAAGAATGTTGAGGTGATTTTGCATGCGTTGAGTTTGTGGCATCCATTATCTCTTAAGAGACAGCGCTTCCAAATTAAGACCGACCATCAAACCTCAAGTACTTTATGGAACAAGGCATTTCCTCCCAGGAACAAAAAAAAATGGGTGACTCACGCTCTTTGGATATGATTATAGGATCCTCATTTTACAAGAAGGGAAAGACAATGTTGTGGCGGATGCACTTTGTCTAGGAAATGAGGCAGAAGGATCCATTTTTCTCTTTCCTTCGTTGCCGATTGGCTCCAAGCTGTCTTGTGAGGAATGGCTTCAAAGTCCAAAAGTTCACATATGATCCGGCAGCTGTAGAGACAAGGCTCCAACTCCCTAGGATACTCTTGGCTCCGGGATGAGCTTTACATTTACAAAAGGTAAAACTGTATTTATGTAAATCCAAGCTCGTCCACGTGCTACGAGCTTCATGCTACACCCACGGCTGGGAACTTTTCGAGAATTCAAAACATATGACGAGTCCAGCGTTCTTTTGGGATGGTATGAAACAGGACATCCGTAAGTTTATCTAAGCTGAATGCAGGTGTGTCAATGCAACACGGGATAAACAATCAATTCTCTAGGCACCCTCAGCTTAGATTTGCTATTTGGAAGGATATATTTATGGACTTTATTACAGGCTTACACCAATCGGGGAATAAATCAGTCATAATAATGGTGTTTGGTGGATAAGCCTTTCAAGTATACTCATTTTCGCGCTCTTATACTCATTTATTGTATCCACGGTGGCTCAAATTTCATGGACAGTCTCTTCTTACATGGCATACCGCCCTCTATTATTTCCAATGGACCCAACAGTACAAACAATTTTGGCCGAGGAATTGTTTTCAAGATACGAGGAACATAATTGCATCTCAGCTCAACTTATCATCCCAAGCCGGATGGTCAAGCGGAAGTTGTCAACAAGTGTTTGGAAACATATTTGAGTGCTTTGCCTATGAAAAACAACACCCGATTAGACTCCAATGGTTACCCTCGTCGAATGGTGGTACAACACTACGTACCATACAACCACTCGCATGACTCCTTTTGAGTAGTATATGGACATAATCCACCCTTCGGTTCTCTCATACTTCACGGGTACCTCGAAGGTCGGAGGTTGACCAAACACTTACAGTCCAGAGAGGATATCCTTGATACCCTTAAACATAACTTGGTATTAGCGCAGAATAGAGATGAAGTAACCAGCGGATCAAAATTGCTCTGAGCGTCAATTTGTAGAAGTGGATCAAGTGTTTACGGTTGAAACCATATAAGCAAACTTCCTCAAGGCCTACCATTTGTGAAGTAGCACCCAAATTCTATGGCCCTGACACAGTTCTAAAGCGTGTGGGACAAGTTGTATATCAGTTAGCTATGCCCAGGTCAATGAAGCTACATCATGTTCATGTTTCATGCTTGAAGAAGGTGGTGGAACCCGGTGCCAAATTCAAACCAACCTTCGAGTTAGTTGAAGAAGGAATCATTTAGATGCAGGCCAGAAGCAATTTTTGGACCAGCGTGAGCATCGCTGCATCGGATAACCATCAAGGAAGTGCTAGTGCAGTGGAAGAATCGACTCCGGCGGATGCCGCGGGAACCGGCTACCATTAAACGGCCGGTTCCACATCTCAAACCTTGAGGACAAAGGTTGTTTTAAGAGGCGGACATGTTAAGGTCCTAACCCGCTTTATAGAATTATCAATGTATTGGATGCTGTAATAAAGGTCCAATATTAACCAAAGGCCTTTCAATAAAATAGAATAAAGGCGGATGTAAAAGACCTAATAGAAGCTTAAAGCTTCTGAAGGATAATCTTCCTCTAGATGCTTTTCTTAATAGATACATTTAGTATAAATAAGAAATTGTGAACCTAGCTTGGAATTATTATGAGGAGAGCAGCATTGGAGGTTTCCCCCTCGAAAAGTCCCGTGAACATTGCTTTGAATCAAAGTTCTTTTTCTATTGCTATTTTACATTATATCATTTATTGTATTGTGAAGATTATCTTTGGATAGTTTCTTGTTGATACGCCATTTCTAGCATTTGTTTATGTTTTGCATATTTTATATAACTGGTATCTTGCAATTATGGTGTATTGAAGATTTGTAACTCTTACTATTGTTCATTGCTCATTGGATATAGTTAAATGGTTTAAGGGTATAAGTTGGAAAAGGTTTTAGATTGTGCCAATCGCAGTTCACCTCTCGGTGTATCAACATATATGGATGTTGACACTATCTTTGGTGAAATTTGTTTTGAGATGTGTGGGACCCCAAGGTGAGAGAGGTAGAGATGAGTGAGGGATGCGGATTTACGGGAACAGTGAGACCTTCATGTGTAGATATGAGGGTGCAGGAGAGAGGCGGAGATGAGATGGCGTTGGTGTTGGACCGGCACATGAGCCACAGGAAAAGGCTAGAGGGATGTTGGATGACCTACACCGAAACTTTGAGCAGGTGTTGTAGGGAATCCCAGAGGCAATGTGGGCCCACATACAAGATGAGGAGGTCTTGAAGTAGTGTGTGGGCGTTCTGGCAGAGTGGCAGACCTTAATCCATTGAGCGACAGTAGTGGGGGAAACGATGACTAGTCGATTGCCTCCTAGACCTGGAGGGCACCTAGTTGGTGGGGTGCCTCTAGGTGAAAAAAGATGCGAGGGGAGCTTTGGGGGAACTGTGAGTGTCGGGTTTTGTATATATAGGCTCGGGGGCCCATTTTGTATAGTGTAGTTCATACCCATTTTGTAGGGTGGTGGATACCCACTTTTGTACCTATAGGGTGGGGGACTCATTGTAAAATTGAGCGATGTATATATGTAATGTTTGTAAACAATGATGACACTATGATTCTCTCTCTCTCTCTCTCTCTACGTATATATATATATATGGACATATATTTTCTAAGATCATTCATATCTTCAATGTTATGTTTTTATTCTTATGATGTATTTTCTATGTATTGTGACAAATGTATGATGCTTATGTATAAAATGATGTTTGAGAAAATGTGATAAATGCCAATCTAATACTAGGTTAGCCATGTTATCTTCTACTTGATTCTGTCGTCTTGGAGATATCTTTAAAATGTGATTGAATCAAAGTTGTGAGATAATAATATAACACTGATTATTTTTAAGGAAAGAGGAAGGATCATGAGGAGCAGTATACATTGTTGAGTTGCAGGACACGAAGTTGGGAATCTAATAGAATTCTAAGGTTAGGAATGTGATGATGACTGGCCTCAGTGAGGAAACCAATGATCATGTCATATTCAACTTGGTTTTTGGTGTCCGATCCCAAACATATGCCACTAGGTGGAGTAGATACATGTGAGGCGGGGTATAGAGACCAGCGTGCGAAGATGAGGATGCAGGTCCGATGGATGACATCCTCAACGTAACTGATGTGGTATCCTTATGGATGATGCATCTATTCATAACATGGATGATAGATCAAACATGAGGAATGGTGATAATTGAAAAAAGAAGACTATAAAACTCTACAAATTTGTACAAAAAACATTCCTAACATGGGGGCTAATAGCTGGCTTCGTGTTCAAGTACAACACATTAATGGAGTTTCTTTGAGAGGTATCATACGAAGGCAAAAGGATGTATGGCTAGCACTTGGCGGTGTTGGAAGAAATGGGGTCCATGCTATAATGATTTGAATTTCCCGTGGCTGAGTATCGTGGGTGATATCATAGGCTAATAAGAGATCACCATTGTTAAATGAGATAAGGTTAACATGACAGTCGAAGGTCGATTTGCACCATTTTTAGCTTCCTCAATGTGTTTAATGAAAATCAACGATCTTCATCAAGCAACTTTAAGGTCAACAAGCATTGCTCCATTGGAGAAGTGTCAATCCGGGTAATAGATCAATGACAATGCATAACATGGGGATTTCACACTTTCGATAGGGAGGGTAGATTCGATCCCATGTATGACATGGAACATTGTAAAACCTGTGGCATTTGTGGGTGACGTGCGATAATCCCATAATACATAAAACAACATATGATGCTAGTTGGTCTTATGTTTGTTGTGATAGGTTTTAACATAGTTTTGAGGACTTTGTTGACGGCCTTGACCTATCTGTTGGACTAAAGGTACTATGGGAGGAAAACTCACAGGATAATCCTAACTTTGAAGAGAGTTACGCAGATCTAAGTTCTCAAATTGTTTCTGTGATCAAACACTAAGCTTGTAGGTAAGAATGAATCGGGTAATGACATGGTTGAAGAAAAAGCGCATTGTTGTATTATGCAGTAGTAGTTTTGAAAGTGGGTATGGCTTGACCCATTTGGTAAAAAGTAATCTACTTCCATGAAAATGTACTTGTTTCCATTATTGGATGGAGGATGACATGCCATGAAGTCTATTCTACATTTTCAAAAGGGTCGACGGTGATGATTGGATGTAAAGAGTTGGGGGTGCTTGTGCTTTGTTTGCATAAAGGTGACATTTGTCACATCAACGACAACGTGGATGCAAGCATGGGAAACAATATGGAGGCTAAGTATATGTTGAATGACTTTCTAAATACGATTGGACCTACCTAAGAAGGTGACCACTACAAAGCATCAATATGAGTGATCATTCAAGAATCTACGGTAGCTTTGTCGATGTGGTCCGGACATCGAGGGAAGAATGATATGTCGACCCACTTGTCGATGAGAACAACTCCTATATTGAGGTATTGAGGGCACGATGGCCCGAATGCGTCGATGATCGTACCATTTCCATTCCAAAAATATATCATACTATAACATGAAAATTTAAAATATAATTATTATAATAATTATAAGGAGATATATACTTATAGAATATAAATAATATATTATTCAAAAACTAAATGGTTAGTATGTTTAAAATGTCTCAATTTAGTTATTTTAATTGGTTTTAAATAAGTGAGATAATTCAAATATTATTATATAAAGGGAAAGTTAAATCATATTTTATGTTATTATGATTTATTATTTTTTGATTTAAATGATATTTTAATAATATATCTTCAAAGGTTACCACAAGCTAAGATACTAAATTGATGAATGAAACCCTCATCTTTATTTGTGGGACAATGAGCATAGAATATCAAATCTAAAATACAGTTATGTGTATATTAAGTTTTAAAAATATATAAAATTATTATAATAATACATAAGATATAAGTGTAATAATTATATAAAATATAAAATGCTATACTATTAAAAAAATCATTATATTATGTTTAAAATATAGTTTAATTGGTTTATAATAATGGATATAATTAAATATTATATATAAAGAAAATGTAAAGAAGATTTTGATTTTTTATTACTTGATAAAATGAATGTAGAAGACAAATCACATACTTTGTTAAGTTATGATCTAGCTATGAAATCTAGTAATCATTACAAAGATGTTGTCAGTAAAAAATGACTATCCTCTTCTTCTATTAGATGATTATTATCCAAAACCTAAGAACCTAAGTTTATCATGTGCTCATTGTGGGAGGCCATAAACCCTAGAATATACAAAGATGAATTCCAAAGATGAATTGTTCACTACATAACATATGGTTAAAAGCTCAAAGGGAAATAAAGACACTTCGTCAGCCTTTTCCAAAGGAATTAAAATCTAATGTGGACACAGACTTTAAATATGCTCAACCTTTAGGGTTGAAGAAAAATCTCATTAAGTAATTGTGGAAACACTAATTATAGAGGATTGATAGAAATCCTCATAAACATGACAAACAAAAACCTTAATAAATACATGTAATATTGATAGCATGATCCTTTGATGTAGATCAACTATACAATCATTCCAACAAAGTTCAATTTTACACCATGTTTTTAGATCAAAAATTTAGTATTTTCAAACTTGCAAGAAAATCATGCTATTGACTCCAAGGAACAAGATTCAATGAACCTCCAAATAGAATGAATTTCAGAGTTGGAGATGGGAGGAAGAGACTATAGATTCCATGAATGTAAGTATATAATTACACCAAATGACAAATAAAGAGGTGTGATATGGAAATATGCATGTGTTATGATGATATTTTAGGCCACTTATGCTTAGTCATGCTATAT
The DNA here is from genome assembly GCA_010110895.2 of Picea sitchensis. NCBI lineage: Eukaryota > Viridiplantae > Streptophyta > Pinopsida > Pinales > Pinaceae > Picea > Picea sitchensis. The sequence goes on from SNQJ01S0043808.1 coordinate 12,035, forward strand.
TTCTATAGTTACTACAATTTACCTTTGACTCATAGTATTTCTATAGTTACTACAAATTACCTTTAATGACATTGTCATGAATTTGACTACAATCTATGTAGTACACAAAACATCTAAAATTCCAGATTTAAGGTCATATTGTTCCTTCATTTTTCAAAAAAAACTCTCATCTTAAATTTAACATTATTTCCACTATCATACTCTTTCAACTAGTAAATAACACTACCCTATTTGTTTTTTCAAATGAAGAATAAAAATCCAAACATATCTTAGTTCATTTAAATGATCAATCGAATTACTATATTAAATATATATATATATTCATTAAAAGATTAGATAAAAAACTCATAAATAATTGTGAATTATATTTACTTAATTATTTTTTTTTTTTTTTAATTATAATTTATACATCACATAAAAAATTCATTTTAAAACACAATTTCTAAAATAATTTCATCCCCTTTTCATCACTCTTGATTTATACTATTGATTTATATTTTTAATCAAAACTTATTTCTCACATCATTACTTATCATTAATGAATGATGATGATATTACCTATCGCCATTAGTGAAGGACGACAAAGTCTTCATCACCCAAAAAAACAAGTATGTGTGATTTAATCATGGATGCCTCTAAATACGTGTCTCGGTTGGAGAAACAAGTAGTTTCGTTGGAGATTTTATACTTTCGAGTTTTCTTACCAGAAATTGGGCTTTCTGCCTTTTGCAACGATATGAAAATTAGTTTTTGTTCTTTTGTGACTGCCTAAGCTTTTGTAATGGCTGCAGAAACTTTAGCTTTTGTGATTGCCTGAGCTTTTGTAACAACCTTAAAAACTTTAGCTTTTATGACTGGCTGAGTTTTTGTAACGATATTAAAAGCTTCAGCTTTTGTGACTACCTGAGCTTTTGTAGCGACCTTAGAAGCTTTAGCTTTTGTAATGACAATGACCTTAGAAGCTTTAGCTTTCGTTACTGCCTGAGCTTTTTTGACAGAGTAAGTTTTATCTTTTGTGACTGCTTGTTGTTTCAGCATCTGTTTTTAACTGCATGAGGTTTTGTGACTGATTTTTGAGCATTTGTTTTCGGCGTCCATTTCTTTCGTGACTACTTGTTGTTTCAGAGATCGAATTCAGTGTGGTGGATGTTAATCTTAGCAACGAACGTTTGTATTTCCCAGTGTTGTCTGCCATTTTTGAGAGTTCAGAAATCTGTTGGTTCAATGGGTTGTTGCCATCAACCATCCATGGATTTCCCTACCGAGTGATCCAATATGTTTATATATACGTATGTATACAAAATGAATTCGATTATTTATTAAACAAGGGTGCTCCTTCCCCTGTTCCTAGTTCGAACAAAGGATTATACAGAAGTGGAGTTAACGGGACTCCCATTCATAATAAAGGCTTTGGGAGGAGTACGCTACCATGTCATTCAAGGAGAAGGATTTGTTAATTCATACATTTACCCGATATATATGATACAAAGCCTTTTCAGGGCAGGTCTATTATATTTATTAGCTATGGATGCCACCAAAATGTAGGAAATCTTCTTTGCAGAGGGTTGAAAGAGTTTGCAGAGTTGAATTTCTTAGCCAACCGAAACCTTTTGACCTTCACATGCCATGAGTGAAAACGGTGGTGGACAGAGCACGAGCAACACAGGAAGGTGGTGGACGGCCAAGGAATGTAGCGTCCTTCGAGCCAAACAGTGGTGGACAGAGCACGAGAAACACAGAGAAGGTGGTGGACGGCCAAGGAATGTAACGTCCATCGAGCCGAAGAAGAGAAGATTTCGAAGGAGCCCCGGTCCGAAAGGAAGAAGGAATCGCTGAGAAAAGAAGAAATTGTGAACTTAACTACTAAATCGAAAAGTCTTTTGTTCGTCATCATGCATTCCCATAGAGAGGCTCCCCCTCATCAGAAGGACGTTGGGCTTATAAGAAAATGCTCCCCCTCATCAGAAGGACGTCGGGCTTATAAGAAAGATGATGATCAAATATGGAAGCTATTTAAAGATAGCGGAGCCCTCGATGAGACATCTCTCCAGAAAAAGAACAGAAACTAGGATCAGAGTTCAGTTATATGCATTAGTTGCCTTATGATTTTGGGTGAATCTTCGCATTTTGTTTGATTGCTCATTAAAACTTGTACGTGAATTGCAACCCTTGGTTCAAAATTGAATAATAACAATTGAGCGATTTTTTCACTATGGTTATCTTCCGCCCTTAATTTTTGTTCGTGTAGTTCTTATTTAAATCGTTGCTTTCATTCATTTTTATGTTTTTATTTAAATCGTTTGAAACCTAATATTAAGGTTGGAAAGGGGAATTATCTAGGGAGTAGGGTGAATATTTATTGAAATTCAATTTAGTTTTACATAGCCGGCCAATCAATGTTTTATTAATTATAGTTGTAGCAATCAATTTTAGTTTGACAGAATCTATTTATTGATTTAATTAGATTTTTTTCTTTAAGAATCTAATTACATTTCCTCCTTAATTGCTTAATTTCTTTCTTAGCCAACCAATAAAAAAAGTCACTGAGTCAACTTTGTTCAATCATGTTTAATCACATTTCTTCCATGGGAACCCATCTCAAGTTCGGTACTGGAAAATTATGGATAAACCTTGTCATTGGAACCGCTAGAAGTGATATCATAAATGATAAAATGATGATAGAAATTCATAAACCACTCGCATGGACCTCCTAGACCAATTTGAAAACACAGGTGCCTAATAAACATGGAGTTTTTATAGTCAGCCCAAATCATAAATAAATGTGTTGTAAAGATCATGCAGTGTCTTCCATTTATTAATTCATGGAGTGTCTTCCATTTATTAATTCATGGAGTGTCTTCCATTTATTAAAATGTCTAGTATCAAATAATATATGGGACACCAAAATGACACAGATTCAACAGGATCCCATGCAAAATTTATTCGAGGTCGCGTCAACCAAGCCAAAATTAAATTTTAAACACCTAAAAAACTTGTACCATTACAGCGCAAAATTTTCTACACTCTGATGATAAATGCAAACTACCAGTGATTAGCTTTTCATTTTCTCGGCCAACCAAAACTCTTTCATTTTCTAGGCCAACCAAAACCTTTGAGGCTGTGCTAATTGTAGCTAAGGTGAGCTAATCGTTCTTGATTCTTATCCACTCACAAAAGCTCACCTGTGTGAACAAAATCAATATGTAAATACACCTATAATTAAGTAATTGGGGAGTCATGCAAATTAGGAGCTATGAAATAAGACACTCTGTGTAAGTTGAAAGTGGCTATCAATGGATTTGGGTGGTGCTGTAAAATATGCAAGTTAAAATGTGGGATGACATTGATCGATGTACAGTTTTCAATTTTACAAATTTTCTGGGAATGTTTAGATTTTATAAATTTTATAAATTTGTATTTGTGTCCTTGTGAAGCTTCTCAGCTTCTAAATCGGATGCAATGATGGAAAATTTTAGATTTGATATGAATATTATATGCAGTATTCCTTATGTAGTACTTACTAATTTCTATATCTGGAAATGGACCCTATATTCATGTGAAATGTGTTTTTTTAATGTGTTATGGTCAGTTTGAATTGACTTCTTCACCATCTATTTGACCATCTATTTTTTGAAAAATATTTTATTATTATTAGGAGTAGTTACCATTCCAAAATTGATTACTTGAGACTTATGTTTCTATACGTAATGTTTCACCACGCTAAAACATTTTTTCTATTAAATTATAGACATGGTATTAGCACTAACTTCAAAATTTTACCTCTTATACCATATTAATTATCCATATAAATATGAGCTGAAAAATAAACGTCTCTTTCAATTTTAATCGATTGATTAATGTATACTTACTTGGAACATGAAATCGATTGTCACAAAAATTACCAACAGTATCAAATTCAGTCCACGACTAATCCAAAATTAGATGGAATCTTGGAATAATTCTACATTAATTACTTACTTGAAGTATATGTTTTTTGTGAAGAATTACTCTATCTCAAGTTTTAGCTGAGGTCTCGGCATAAAAGACACTCAAGAGATAAACAATCCAACATCCAAAAGCACCATCTGAGGCTGAAATCCGATCCTAGCACGCATTTCATTTTAGCAGAGATAATGTGTTTTACTGACCTCCAAAACTCTTGAACCAACCTAATCAAACATATACCCATGAAGAAAAATGAGAATTTTATGTTAAAAAACATAGCCATAATTGACATGAGCAATATTGAATGAAACATCAAAGATTGGGTCTCCATGCCATAGGAAAACATTCCAAGTCTCCCTCGGGTCCCATTTTTTATGTGACTTGAGATTGGTCTGAATTTCCATTTCTATAGTGTATTTATGTTTTCATGGTCTTAATGTATAGGGATGATTAAATATGAGTTTTATAAGTTTGTTTCACTACAATTAAATATGAGTTTGATATATGATTTTAGGGTTAATTTAGGCTCATGGGCTAATTTTCCATGGTTTTTTTTTTTTTTTTTTTTTTATTTTAAAAAATATTTTAAATTCTATAGGATAAATTATTTTTACCTTAAAAATCGCGAAAATTTTATAAAAACTATATAAAATCCATAGAAATTTGAATATTTTTTACAAAATATATCATAGAAACATTATAGTTGGCATATGAAGGGATTAGTACCAAGATTAAGCAAAGGTTTCTACATTTTAAAATAAGAATTTCTATCCTTAAAATCATCCCTAAGTTGAAACAACATTGTTATTGTGTTTTGAGCTAAATTCATGTGTCAATTGTTATCTTTTCCTATATATATATAAAACCCAATAGTGTGGATTTTTTATATTATATAAATGAGAAATATCTTATTTTATATCATAAAAGAGTAATGAATGTGGATATCAAAATTTTTTAAGTTGTGTAAATTATTTTCAATTAACTTAAGTGAAAATAATAGAGAAATGGATTGATTTTTTGAATTAATTTAACTCAAAGTAATGAAAAAATAGATGTATTCAATGTTTCTATGAAATACAAAATAGAAAAATTAAGATTTTTAATATTATATAAAAAGGTTTTAATAAAGAAAATAAAATGAAATTGGAATAGAGTATTTTTTTAATAAAATTAGAATAAATATATTTTCTCATTATAAAAATTAATTTAAAGTAAATAATTTATAATAAAACGTTTATGGTAAAATATATTTTTAGATATAATATAAAAAAAACTTTACATTTTCTAGTAATATAATATATAAAAAAAAGTTTCAATGATAAGGGTTTTAGGATAAAAAATAATGAAATCCACTTTGGCAATTACCATATAAACTAATAGTCCACTTTGGCAATTACCATATAAACTAATAGTTTGCATGACACTACCCTATTTGTGTTTTCAAATGGAAAATAAAATTCAAAACATATCTTACCTCATTTAAATGATTAGTGATTACTATATTACTATATTACTATATATATTTATTAAAGAGATTAGATAAAAGTCTCATAAATAGTTATTAATTATGTTTACTTAATTACATCTCTAATATTTGAAATATAATTTATACATCACATATAAATTTATTTAAAAAAAGATTCTAAAATAATTTCATTTCCCTTTCATCCTCTTATACTATTGAGTTATATTTTCAATCAAAACTTATTTCTCTCATCATTACTAGTCACTAATGAAGGGCGATGATATTACCTATCGCCATTAGTGAAGGACGATAAAGTCTTCATCACTCAAAATGCATTATGTGTGATTTACTCGTGGATGCCTCCAAATATGTGGCTTTGTTGGAAAAACACATGGTTTCATTGGAGATATTTTCTCGAGGATGCCTCGAAATACATGGCTTTGTTGGAAAAAACACGTCGTTTCATAGGAGATTTTATAAAGTATTCATCTTAAAGTACAGGTGGCCTTTATTTCCACGGAAACCATTGGTGTGGAGTGTAACAAGTACCACAGGTAATCTTGAGGTGAAATGATGCTCCGACTACCAACAAATTCCTGAGGTGACAGGTATGGACCTAAGGCTTATGACCCATATATGACGATGCGTCCATGGGACAATTGTGATGAGAGAGGTATGTTTTTGTATTATATGTTTTGTGATTTTGATATCACAATTTGATTATATAGCTAATGTTTATGGATGTTGATACTATCTTTGGTGTTAATTTGGAAATGTAGGACCTTGAGGCTTAGAGGTTAGAGATGGTCATAAGATGCATCTGCATGTAGAGACAAAGGGAGGAGAGAAATGAGGCAGGGATGGCGTTGGTGTTGGACCAACACATGAGCTTTAGGCAGAGGCTAGAGGGATGCTAGAGAGGCTGAAGTCGCCCGCTTGTCCGAGGTGTTGCAGGGAGGTGTACATGGGGGCATCTTGTGGCGGGCCCATATAGGATAAGAGTCTGAGTAGTGCATGGGCATCTGCGTGGTGGAGGACTTCTGATTCGCTACTTGATAGTCTCTGGAACAATATTGGTAGGCATTGCCTCCTGGACTGGAGGGCCCCTAGTTGGTGGGGTGCCTCCTAATGACACATGACCCGGGGGGGAGGTTTTGGGGCATCATGAGTGTCGAGTTTTGTATATATAGGCTTAGAAGCCCATTTTGTATAGGGTATTGGATACCCACTTTTGTACCTATAGAATTTAGGGGGACTCACTAGCCTATGAAACTGTGATATATGTATTGTTTAAGTAAGCACTAATGACACTACGATTATATATATATATATATATATATATATATATATATATATATATATATATATATATATATATATATATATATATATATATATTTCTATATATATATATATATATATATATATATATATGGACATATATTTTATGGATCATTCATGTCTTCACATGTGTTATGTTTTATGCTTATGGTGTATTTTCTATATGTTGTGACAAATGTATGATTCTTATGTATGAAATAATGTTTAATGTGATAAATGCCAGTATAATACTAGGTTAGCCATGTTGTTTGCTACTTGATTAAATCGTCTTGGAATATCTTTAGAAATGTGATTGAATCAAAGTTGTTAAATAATAGTCTAACTTGCAATTATTTGGGAAAGAGGCAAGGATCCTTGAATGTGATATACATTGTTGAGGCTATGATAAGACAAGTTGGGAATCTAATAGAATGCTAAGGTTAGGAATGCGACAATGGTACTCGGTGGGGCAATGATGATGTGCAGTATTCAACTTAGGCTGATGGTGGTTGAGCCCAAACATATGCCACTAAATTGGGAGTTGTACTTAGAGGGATATGGAATGGAGACCAAGCGGTAAATGAGATTACAGGTCAGTGGATGGCATCATCAAGCGTAACCGATGTAGTAGCAACCTTATGGATGATGCATTTTCCATAACATGGATGATAGATCAAACACCATGAATGTAGGTGTCAAAGATGACTAAAAATACGCAAATGTGTATACTGAAAAGAAAACTTAGCAGTAGAGTATGCTTAAGGCACAAAACTTGTTAGATTCTAACCATTAGCATGTTCTTTGAGAGAATTTATCCCTTATGAAAGAGGCAAGGGATTTATGTACCTTTAATAGGAAGTGTTGGACAATGTAGGGTCCAAAATACTTATAATGGTCAATTTCCCGTTACTGAGAGTATCATGGGCCGATGCTCGTGGAAGCTAACACAAGATCACCATGTTAAATGGCTGAAAGTTGACATGTGCATTTAGGCCTTGGACCATTTTTGGCTGCCTCATTGTGTTTAAATGAAGATCAAAGATCTTCATCCTTAAAGCTCTAAAAGGTCCATAAACGCTCCATTGGAAGGCGTGTACAGAGGCTCAACTCAATGTGTGCAACATGGGAATTTTGCATGCGATGGGGAGGTGGCTTCAATCCCATGGATGAAATGAAATTGTATGGAAACTTATATGGCATTTTGGGTGGCGTTCGATAATCCCATAGCATGAAAACAACATATGATACTAGTTGGTCTTATGTTTTTAGATGGTAGGTGTTGTAGCATGGTTTGAGGACTTTGTTGACAACATCGACCTATCACATTGGACCAAATGTATTATAGGGAGACAAACTCCTAGGAGAAGCCTAATTTTGAAGAAAATTCCTCAAATATCTCGTTCTCAGTGTTTCCCGTGATCAGAGGCTAACTGTAGTGGGACTCCAAATCGTGGAATGACATGGTTGAAGAAAAATGCATTGTTGCATCAACGGTAGTTTTGAAAGTGGGTATGGCAAGGCCCATTTGGTAAATTAATCTACTTCCTTGACAATGTACTTGTGTCCATTACTTTGGGCCGGAGGATGACAAGTCATGAAGTTTATGTCTCATTTGTAGAAGGGTCGATGGTTATGATTGGATGTAAAAGTGTTGGGGGTGCTTGTGCTTTGTTTTTGTAAAGATGGCATTTTTTGCATTGCTTGATAGCATGGATGTTTTCATGAAACAACGTGGGCTATAAGTACCATAATGAGAATGATTTTTGGGCGATGGACATACCTAAGAGGTGACCCTTGCAAGCATCAATATAGTAATCATTCAAGAATCACAGCCGACCGTCGATGTCCAAACATCGGCGAAGAATTATCATCGACCCATCGATAGAGAATGTCTCGATGAGGAGGTGTCGAGGGGCACGATTGCGAATACATCATTGTCATTACCATTTTTCCATTCAAAAAATATATCATACCATAATATTGTCGACCCCACGTCGATAGAGAATGTCTCTAATGAGGAGGTATCAAGGGGCACATTAAATTACATCGGCTTGATAAGTACCATTTCCATTCCAAAATATATCATACTATATGAATTTTTTAAAATATAATTATTATAATAATTATAAGATATATTCCTGAATATAAAATAATATATTATTCAAAAAACTAAATGGTTAGTATGTTTAAAATATAATTTAGTTATTTTAATTGGTTTAAAATAGGTGAGATAATTAAATATTATATAAAGGAAAGTTGAATCATATTTTATTTTATTATGATTTATTATTATTTGATTTAGATAAAATATTTATTTTGTAGTACTTATAATAATAATAATAATAATCTATTTTAAGGTCACCCCAAGCCACCAAATACTAAATTGATGAATGAGATACCTTATTTGTGGGACAAGGAGCATAGAATATCAAATCTAAAATACTACGGGTATAATAGTATATTAAGTTTAAAATATAAAATTATTATAAAATGATCTTAAGATATAGGGTGTAATAATTATATAAAATATAAAATGCTATGTTATTAAACAAATTATTATATTATGTTTAAAATGTCAATTTAACTAGTTTATAATAATGAAGATAATTAAATATTATATAAAGGAAAGTTAAAGAGATTTTTGATTTTTTATTACTTGATGAAATGAATGTAGAAGACAAATCACATACTTTGCTAAGTTAGGATCTAGCTATGAAATTTGGTAATCATTACAAGATATTTGTCAAATTAAATGATTATCCTCTTCTTCTTTTAGATGATTATTTTCCAAATAAACCTAATAAACCTAAGAATTTATCATGTACTCATTGTGGAAGGCGAGAAACCTAAGAATATACAAGATGAATTCCAAAGATGAATTCCTCACTACATAACATATGGTTAGAGCTCAAAGGGAAATCAAAGACATTGGTCAACCTTTTCAAGGTGAACAAGAATAATGTAAGAAGACTTAATTTAAACATGCTCAACCTTCCGCGGTTCAAAGAAGAATCTCATTTAAGCAATTGTGGGAACATGTTTAGGAATGGTGGTTCAAATTGAATATTGCTAGGGAATTCATCATTTGGGAATCTAGGGATTATCTAGGGAATCTAGTTGTTCAACATTTGGGAATCTAAGGATTATCTATAGAGGGTCGATAGAAATCCTCATAAACATGACAAAACAAAAAATTAAGAAAGATATGTAATATTGAGCATGATCCTTTGATGTAGATCAACTACCCAATCATTCAACAAAGTTCAGATTTTCCCATGTTTTTAGATCCTTAAAATTTAACAAACTTACAAGAAAATCATGCTATTGACTGCAAGGAACAAGATTCAATGAACCACTCCAAATAGAATGCATTTCAGAAAGTTGGGATGGAGGAAGAGACTATAGATTGCATGAATATAATATAAGTACACCAAATGACAAATAAGGAGGTGATAATATGGAAATATCATGTTATGATGATATTTTAGGCCCATATGCTTAGTCCAGATATATTTCTATGGTTTCTGGACTGTGACTAATAGTATTTCTAGAGTTACTACAAATTACTTTTAATGACATTGTCATGAATTTGACTACAACCTATTTAGTACACAAAACATCCTCAAAATTCCAAGATTTAGGTCATATTGTTCTTCATTTTCAAAAAAATCTCTCTATCTTAAATTTAACATTATTTCCGCTATCATATTGACTCATTCATCTAGTAAATAACACTACCATATTTGTGTTTTCAAATAAAATAAATCAAAACATATCTTAGTTCATTTAAATGATCAATAATTACTATATTACTATATATATATTCATTGAAGAGATTAGATAAAAAACTCATAAATAGTTATTAATTATAACTACCTAATTACTTATCTCTAATATGAAGTATAATTCATACATCACATAAAATTCATTTAAAATCCCTTTTGATCACTCTTGTCATTGGTTTATACTATTATTTATATTTTCAATCAAAACTTATTGGTCACATCTTATTGATTTATATTTTTAATCAAAACTTATTGCTCACATCATTACTTATCACCATTAGTGAAGGATGATGATATTAACTATCGCCATTAGTGAACAATGATAAAGTCTTCATCACCCAAAACACGTATGTGCGATGTTCTCGTGGTGCTTCAAAATACGTGGCTTTGTTGCAGAAACACGTGGCTTTGTTGGAGATTTTATAAATTATTCTTCACCGAAAACAAGTATGTGCGATGTACTCATTGATGCCTCGAAATATGTGGCTTTGTTGGGGAAACACGTGGCTTCGTTTGAGATTTTATGCGAGTGTTCTTACCAGAAATTGGACTTTCTGCCTTTTGCAGTTGATTAGATTTTGTTCTTTTGTGATTGTCTGAGCTTTTGTAATGGCTGTAGAATCCTTAGATTTTGTGACTTCCTGATCTTTTGTAATGAACTTAGAAGCTTTAACTTTTGTAATGGCTGAGCTTTTGTAATGGCCTTAGAAGCTTTAGCTTTTTTTGTGACTGCCTGAGCTTTGTAACGACCTTAGAAGATTTAGCTTTTTTGGCAGGCTAAGTTCTATCTTTTGTAACTTCTTGTTGTTTGAGCGTTTGTTTTCGGCGTCCGTTTCTGCATGAGATTTTGTGACTGCTTGTTGATTGAGCGTTTGTTTTCGGCGTCCGTTTCTGCATGAGATTTTGTGACTGCTTGTTGATTGAGCGTTTTTTTTTGCTGCATGAGATTTTGTGACTGCTTGTTGATTGAGCGTTTGTTTTCGGCGTCCGTTTCTGGTTGCATGAGATTTTGTGACTACTTCTTGTTTTATAGATCGAATTTGGTGTGGTTGATTTTAATCTTAGCAACCGACGGTTGTATTTTCCAATGTTGTCTGCCATTTTGGAGAGTTAAAAAATCTGTTGAGTCAATGGGTCGTTGCCCATCAACGATCCCTGGATTTTCCGTACCGATTGATCCAATCTGTTTATCTACGTACTTATACAAAATGAATTCGATTATATAGCAGTGGAGTTAACGGGTCTCCTTCCCCTGTTCCCAGTTCAAACAAAGGATTATATAGCAGTGGAGTTAACGGTTCTCCCATTCATAATAAAGGCGGATTATATAGCAGTGGAGTTAACAGGTCTCCCATTCATAATAAAGGCGGATTATATAGCAGTGGAGTTAACGGGTCTGCCATTCATAATAAAGGCTTGGGGAGGAGTATGCTACCATGTCATTCAAGGTGAAGGATTTGTTAATTCATGCATTTACCCAATATGCATCATACAGAGCTTTATCACAGCAGGTCTCTTCTACTTATTACCTATGGATGCCACCAAAATGTAGACAATCTTCTTTGCAGAGGGTTGAAAGAGTTTGCGTAGCTGAATTTCTGAACCAGCCGAAACCTTTTTGACCCTTCCTGCCACGAGAGTGAAAACGGTGGGGGACAGAGCGAGATCAACACAGTGAAGGTGGTGGACGGCCAAGGCGGGTAGGGTCCTTCGAGCCGAAGAAGAGCAGATTTTGAAGGAGTCCCTGTCTGAAAGGAAGAAGGAATCGCTGAGAAGAGAAGAGACTGTGAACTTAACTACTAAATCGAAAAGTGTTTTGTTCATCATCTTGCATTCCTATAGAAGAGGATCCCTCTCATGAGAAGGATGTCGGGCCCCTACCTCCTTGTTGACGAGTCCTAGTTTACGAGATTTCAAATTCATACCTTTGCTTCGACCCCGTTAAAATGGGAATAAGATGGATCTATTAGGCAAAGGTCAATCAAAATGGACATCGATCGCTTCCACCCAGTAAAAATGGGCATAGATGGAAAAAATATCAATTCATTTCTCCAATATTTTAGTTCTAAAAATGCTTTGAAGTTCTCATAATGCATCGTATAATAATCAATTCTTGATCGGATTTATCTCTGATCTTTCTACAGAACACATCAATTCTTGTTCGGACGTAGCAAAAGCTACAAACAGTGACAATTTCGGGGAATATGCAGTTGTAATAAGAGCTCCAAAAATCGATATGATGTTTCGATGACTGATCGTTTCTATGATTTCACTGAAGAGTTGGGTTTTTTGTTAGAATCATGGGATGCGCGGAAAGTGGAGAATTTGATCATCGAAGAGATATGGGGCGACTGAGGGTAGGCTTAGATATAAGTTCCCTGGGTGCAAAGCTATTATAAGAAAGACGAAGATGATCGTGCATTCCCATAGAAGAGGCTCCCCTCATCAGAAGGATGTCTGCCTTATAAGAAATACGAAGACGATGATCAAGTATGGAAGTTATTCAAAGATAGCGGAGCCCTCGATGAGGCATCTCTCCAGAAAAAGGACACAACTGCCTTCATTCAGTGCCTCAAGAAGCTAGGATCCGAGGTCAGTTATATGCATTATTTTCCTTATGATTTTGGGTGACTCTTCGCATTTTGTTTGATTTCCCATTAAAATATGAATGTGAATTGCAACCACTAGTTCAGAATTGAATAATACCAATTGTGTGATTTTTCACTATGATTATCTTAATTTTTGTTCATGTAGGATCCGAGGTCAGTTATATGCATTATTTGCCTTATGATTTTGGGTGACTCTTTGCATTTTGTTTGATTTCCCATTAAAATATGAATGTGAATTTCAACCACTGGTTCAGAATTGAATAATACCAATTGTGCGATTTTTTCACTATCATTATCTTAATTTTTGTTCATGTACTTTCTGCACCCTGCTTTCATTTGTTTCATGTTTTTATTTAAATCGTTTGAACCTTAAAATTAAGGTTGGAAAGGGGGATTAGCTAAGCAGTAAGGTGGATATTTATTGAAATTCAATTTAGTTTGACATAGCTAGCCAATCAATGTTTTTGTTAGTTATAGTTGTAGCAATCTACTTTAGTTTGACAACATCTATTCCTTGACCTAATTACATTTTTTTATTTAAGAATCTGATGACATTTCCATTCCTTAATTGCTTTCTTATCCAACTAATAAAATAAGTGACTGAGCCAGCTTTGTTCAATTACATCTCTTTCATGAGAATCCATATCCAAGTTCAGTAGTACTGGAAAATTATGGATAAACCCTATCACTGGAACCGCTACAAGTGATATCATAAATGATAAACTGATGATAGAATTCATAAACCACAAAGTGATATCACAAATGATAAACTGGAAATTCATAAACCACTGGCTTTGACGTCCCAAACCACTCTGAAAACACACGTGCGTAATAAACATGGAGTTGTTATATTGTAGCCTGCTTTCGTAACCCTAAATCATAAATAAATGTGCCCTAAAGATCACACGGTTTCGTCCATGCAGTTTCTTTGATTTATTAAAATGTCTCGTATCAAATAATATATGGGACACTGGAAAATATTTTTGAATGTCAAGCAAGATCCCATGCAAAATTTATTTAGGTCTGATTATCAATCCAAGCCAGGAAATTAATTTTTAAACACCTAAAAACTTGTACCATTAGAGTCTTTGAATTTTCTAGTCGATGATGAATTGTTCATTTATGGGCCAGCCGAAACCTTTGAGGTTGTGCTAATTGTAGCTAATGTGAGCTAATCGTTCTTGATTCTTATCCACTCACTAAAACTCACCTGGTCTGAATAAATCAATGTGTAAATACCTATAATTAAGTAATTGAAGTTAGGCTAGAAATTAAGGAGCTATGAAATGAGACATTGTGGGTAAGTTGAAAGTGGCTATCAATGGATTTAGATGCATTGGACACAATTTTCTGCTAGCATTGTTGGCATGGCCGAAGGAGTCACCTCTTGAAGTTAATGACAATGGTGATGTAAGGGATTAAAACATCAGACCTAGCTTGGTGTAAAGTTTTCAATTTTAAAATTTTTCTAGGGATGTTTATATTTCCAAAATCGATTCCCAGACTTATATTTCTATGTGATGTTATTTCCCTTAAAACATTTTGCTATTAAATTATATACATGGTATTAGCACTATTTTCAAACTTTTACCTCTTATACCATGATAGTTATCTGTATAAATATGACATGAAAAATACACTTCACTTGCAATTTTAATCGACTGATTAAGTATACTTGCTAATAAATTGATTAACATATACTTGGAACACACAATCAATTCTCATAAACGCCTGCTACAAAATGCTTGATTGAGTCCAGGACTAACATGGTGTGCTTAGCAGTGTCTTCAAACTTTTACCTCTTATACCATGATAGTTATGTGTATAAATATGACATGAAAATACGCTTCACTTACAATTTTAATCGACTGATTAAGTATACTTGCTAATCAATTGATTAACATATACTTTGAACACACAATCAATTCTCACAAACAACACAAAGAGCAACAGATCCAAAATTAGATGGAATCTAGGATTAATTCTACATTAATTACCTACTACCTAAAGTATATGTCTTTTTGTGAAGAATTCTTGTGGCTTAAGATTTAGGTGAGGCCTCATCATAAAAGACACTCAAAAGATAAACCAATCCAACATCTAAAAGCACCATATAGAAACTGAAATCCGATCCCTAACCCACATCCCATTTGATATAATTTGTAGGCAGCCTCAAAACTATGGAACCAACCTAATCAAACATATATACCCACGAGAGCCCCAAAGAAAAATGGGAAACATATTTAAAAAAACACAACACTGCTGACATAGTTGGGCTGTTCCGTGCTATAGTGTATTTATGTTTCCAGGTCAGTTATGGTTGTGTTTTTTTTAACATAAGCTTCCCATTTTTTCTTCAGGGGTTTATGTTTGATTAGGTTGGTTCCATAGTTTTGAGGTTAGAATTCATGTGTCAATATAGATATGAATGTGTCAAACACTCTTACAAAATTTTTAGAATTCTTCTTTTCAGAGTGTGTATTATATATATATATATATATATATATAATTGAATCTTATGGATTCTTATATTATATAAATTGGAAATATCTTATTTTTATATAAGTCAAAATAATAGATAAATGGATTGATTTTTTGAATTAATTTAAGTCAAAATAATAGAAAAATAGATGGATTTTCAATGTTAGTGTTAAATAAAATAAAATAAAATATTTTCTAATTATAAAAAATTCATTTAAAGTAAATAATTTATAATAAAACATTTTATGGTAAATATATTTTTAGATATTATATAAAAAACTTTAGAGTTTTCTATTAATATATTATATAAAAAGTTGCAATGATAAGGGTTGTAGGATAAGGGTGTTAGGATCGAAAATAACAACATACACTTTGGAAATTACCATAAACAAGACTTTGCATGACTGAGATTAGTTCACCTCAAATGATAGAAAAAAATTCTTTGAGAAAAGAAAACCTTTCTTGTATAAAATATGCCCTCAATTTTGCAATGCTCCAAGATGCCTAGTGGATGTGAGGTGGCAAGTGCTCATGTAAAATATGCTTGTGATTCAAATTTAGAAAGAGAATTTTTTGTTTCCATTTTGATGGTGTGCCAACTCCTCCTAGGTGAGAAACAAATTTTAAAACCGAACACCTATTATAATTCCTAATATCATCTTTAATGCATAATCATGTAATCCCCTAATTCCATTCAAAAATAAAATTTAATACTAAAATCCCCATGGCTCATCAAAATTCACCTCTTAACTTCTAAATTACCTTCTAGAGTTATTTTAACTTTAAAATTTTAATCTATATAACTGATAACTAAAATGAAGTCCTAGATGTCATACAACTCCTAAGGTATATAATTATAATATAACCTTAAATATCTATAATTCCTAAAAATTATAACCATTCACCCCTAATACTTCTAAAACTATACCATATAACCTTTTAATCCTTACATATTACATAGCTACTATAGCACCTAACTCTAAGTCTCTATAATCCCTATAATTCTTTATAGTTATAATAGTGAACACATAACCTTCTTAATCTCTAAACCTCAATGCTTATAACCCTTGAACACCAATTCTTAAGTTGCAACTGTCACCTTTTTATAACTATCATCCTTATTCTATCATGTTATAATGTTTAGCTTGTAGTATCAAATGACAACACATCTAAATCTAATATGTATAACTTCATTAACATAACCCATAACATTAATAACCTAAAAAACCCTATAACTATAAAAGGTCCCTAGATATAATCCTTATAACCCCACTCAAGGCTTGTAACCAATATAGTCATTTTATCACTTCTGTATTTATATCCCTTAACCCATTAATTTAATACCTAAGTATTAGTATTAAGGATTATACAAGATAAATGGTTGTGATTTATCTTGTATAATCCTTAATATTACTAATCACTTATCTTTTAAATTATTGTTTTAAGGGATATAAATGTTATTATTGATAAATATTGACTATAAAGACCCCTACTACTAATCATACAACCCTTGTCAATATAACTTGCTGCCCTTATACTCATTTATCATACAACGTTTATGTCCCTTTGCATTAATTTAATACCTAAGTCTTCCAATGCAAACCTATATAAATAACAATCATTTATCTTTTATAGTCTCTAATACTAATCTTATCATCCATAGCCACTAATCATTATAATTTTTATAACATCCTCTAACCTTATTATAATTCATATCATCCTTATCATTTGAACCCCTTATAATCATTATCATGGCTAATCTATAGCTATCCTAACCCTACCAATTGCATATTTTATTCACCATAACTCTACAACCCCTAAACATTATTACCTTCACCTAGCTTTCTTCAAATATCAACCTACAATTAGTATAAGCTCCTGGCCATTAATAATTTTAACCTTTAAAACCCTTATAATAACACATATAACTTAAGTATGTCAATTATCATATTCATTTATAACTCACTGCTCGTCTCTATCAGTGAAACCATAGCGGATGGGAAAAGCGAGAGGCTCTAAAATACATGCTTGAGTGATAAGATTTGAGAGTTTATATAGTTGTGGGCCCCACAATGCCACCTCATTTGTACCTGTCACAATTGTTGAGCTGACGAGAGATATTTGAGGAGATTTAGAGATTGTGAGAGAATGAAGCTATCGATACCCCGAGTGGTGAGAAGCGAGGTTAGTGTTCCTATCCTTATGCATCATGTGAAATTTGTAGAATGTAGTTAGGGGTTGCACGACCTTCTGAGGGGATGTTTTGGGTAGGGGCCTACAATAGCATCGAAACAGGAGGAATAAATGCACACATGTGTGGAAGGAAGGGGGCAAGGATGAAGAGTTCAACTCTCTCTTGATGTTGGATTGTATCTTCCTCTTGGAGGTTTATCCCTCCCTCTACATTTGGAAAGGCTGCTATGGCTACGTTTGGAAGTCATTACTAGTTCCTGAACAATAAACTATTAATTATTTCTATATATTGTGCATGGTGTATTATGGTGTATTGGTGTAACTCTTATACTATTGTTCATTGCTCATTAGATATAGTTAGATGGTTTAAGTATAAGTTGAAAAATCTTTTTAAATTTTGCCACTTGTAACTCATTTCAACCCCCTCTCCCGATATCAAAATTGGTATCAGTGAGTTACTGATCTGATTTAATACTTTGGGAATGAATATCCTATGCAAAAATGGAGACAACATTCCAAATGGGATTCCACCATACATTTTGATAAAGCAATTTTGAATCTTGGAAAAATAGAAATGGAAACTTACTTGAAAGATATTGGGGTAGATGTTTGGTTCCAGTTGCTTAGGGATAGAATGCTTTGAAGAAACCAAGGAAGCTGTGACTAAGAAGGAAGCAAAATGAACAATAAAGCTGGCAATAGATACCATCTAGGATGGATTGACATATTCAGTGAAAACCAAGAATTAGGATCCCATGTGCATCAGTAAAATATCTTTGGGGCAAGCTACAAAACTTTATGCAAGGAAGAAAGAGCAAAAGAAGAAGAAGTTGAAGAAGATTACAACATCTGATTTCAAAGAAGAAAATAGGAATCCAGTTCTTTTGCTTTAATTGTGAAGGATTAAGTCATGTTGAATTTGAATGTCCTCATCCAAAAGTTGAAAGAAATGATACTGAAGAAGAAAATCCCAATGAAGAAGAAAATCATAAAAGAAAATTATTCAACAAGAGGTAGAAGTCTTAAAAAGAATTGAAGCATGTTGATATTGAAAATAGGAAGCTCAAAGACACGTAAAGAAAATTAAGAAGTGAATTGATTAGTTGTAAAAAGACAGTTGGTTGTAATCTTAAAGAAACAACTAGAAGACTTTCAACAATGAGGGAAGAAACCATTTCCTTGAAAATCTACCGAGAAGAAGCAAGAAGAATAGCAAGAGTAAAAAAGAGGTTGGAAGCAGTAGAAAGAAGAAGATTGTGAGAAACTTGAACAGAGAGTTGTCTCATTGAGGAAGAGCTTCTGAAACTCTCATGTTTCAAAAGACTTAACACATGGATGCATGGGTGAAACTTCATACAAAGAAAGTGCAAATACCAACAAGAAGGTTGAAGAAGAGCTACCTGAGACAATTGATGAGAAGTGGACGAGGATAACATAAAGAAGAGGAATGATTACAAAAGAGATGAATATCCAAGAAGGCCTCCCACCTTCAGGAATCAAATAAGCTTCAATCAATATGAAGGAAACTAGGAAAGATAGATCATGAACCCGGATGGACTACATCACAAAGAAGCCCACTTACTCCAAGGTATCAAAATTTCTTTCTTGGTCATTGCTTATACTTACAAAATTTTGGACATAAAATGCTTGCGAGAATCAATAAAAAGGAACAAATCATGAAACATGAATGGTGTAAGCATGAGAGAGATATGAAATAGTCATGGATTTGTCAGCAAAGTTATAATCCATTTTACCTGTTGATGGACAAAATATTGTATGCTACAAATGCAATTATCTTGGTCACAATGCATGAGATTGCAGATATATATGAATGAAAGATGTCCCTATGCCAACCCTGGTATGGAAAGGAAAAAGATTCAAACAATGAAGATTTTGAATAGCATTGACCGCCAAAGAATGTAAATAAGAAGATGAAAGGTACATAGACAATGGATGTTCTTCACACAGCAATAGGGATCGAAGACAAATTCATCGAAGCAGAAGAGAAGAGGGTGGAAATGTTGCATTTGGAGATGGCTCATGCACTTGGAAATACTTGGAGAATGTGTAGTAGAGCTTGCAAGAAAAAGCGATATAAAAATAAAAAGAATGTTCTATTGGTTGAATACTTGAATCATAATCTACTTTCGGTCTGTTAGTAAAATGTGTGATCAAGGATACACTCTTGCAGTTGATTCGAAAATGTAAAATGAGAAAATAACTCAGGGAAGATTGGTTGCAACTGAAGCAAGAAGACCAAACAACATACATCCTAGAAATTAAGAAGAGAGAGAGACATAAGCCACCGCAGAAAGAGTTGTGGAAGAAAATGTCCCAAGACCAAAAATAAGGATGAAGTATTATTGATTGCCACATGTTTGGGGCAACCCCAAAGAAAGAAGTTACATTTTTCATTAAAATCAGGGGGAACATTCTATACCTTTGACATTGATGTCAAAGGGGAATAAGTGGGATCATGATGATAGGGAAAATTGGGATCATGATTATAGTGGAAGCATGAGTGTTGCCATCAATTGTTGGAAGATTGGTTGTTTTCGTTGATCTCAACCCTAGTCATGGGTCTTGGACCGCATGATTGATAAAGTATTTGGACATGAAAGGAAAATGTGCATGCATATACAACACCCATGAATGGATAGTATACATCTTGATGTTTTTAGGTGAGGTATGTGTCACGTCAAGTAGATCCTCATGGTTGAGGAGAAATGTTCGATATTGACAAAGTGAATTGTACATGTAGGCCTCAGATAATCAAAAGAAAAAATTACAAAAATAAGAAAGTGTCAGTCGGCCTAATGTTAAAATAAAAGTGACATAAATGTTATAAATAAACATGTTGTACATTCATTTGATACAAGTCGAATTTCAAAGGGAAGAAGAAGGAGAAAAAGAAGGTTAGTTTCAGAAAGAAGTATTTTGGTGATGTGTTAAGGTATGTTATTTTCAAGTCATCTTACCATTTTCTATAACTATTTTTTCTAGAACGATTCAGATGGTTAAATCGATACAGTATTGAGAAAAGCGTATCAAAGGAGTTACACTCTGGTAAGAATTTCATCTGTGATTCCACTATAATTATGGAAGATACACTCACATGGAAGGAATGGGTTTGTGACTAGTTCTGAAGTTAGTCAATAAATAAGTGTTAAGGTAAAACAATCATAACTAAGTATCCTTAGAATCCAAATGAAGTGGGACGAATTCCATTGGAAAAGAGTACAGACTATAGTTTTCTTGTGCGTGAGTTTCAAAAATCAGATGTTAAATATTGGCCTTGAGGGGAATCTTTATTTTAAAATTAGGTATTATAAGACAAACCAAAATTGAATAAGTCTACCTGTTACTTTCTATACTCTTTTTGGGAGGATTCAAAAATTGAAAATTGGAGTTTCAGAGAATACATTGGACCAAGTATTATCTACAGGATCAAATTACTCCCAAGAATTGAAGAAATTTCAAATTGAAAGAAGTCTTAGGAAGCATTACGGGTTCTATGTGATGATTGGTTGATGGTGATGATTTACAATGTAAAGTTTATTATCTCTCATATATTCTTGGGTGGAAGGAATGGGCAAGGATAGAGTTAAAAGTCTCTACTTGATATTGGAGGATTGTATTTTTCCTCTTGGAGGTTTATCACTCCCTCTACATTTGGAAGTTGTAGTTACCTTTGGAAGTCATTGCTTAGCGAACAATAAACTATTGATTATTTCTCTCATATATTGTGCATGGTGTATTGGGTGTATTGGTGTAACTCTTATACTTTATTTCATTTCTCATTGGATATAGTTGAATGGTTTAAGTATAAGTTGGAAAAGGTTTTAAATTGTACTTGATATTGATTCACCCCCCTCTTAGTATCCAACATATATGGATATTGTTGACACTATCTTTAGTGTAATTTTGAGATGTGGGACCAGAAACTAAGAGAGTTGAGATGAGTGGGGGGATGCAACTTCAGCTGGGGAATAGTGAGACCTTCATGTGTAGAGATGAGGGTGGGAGAGAAGTGGAGATGATATGGCGTTGGTGTTGGACCAACACATGAGCCATAGGGAGAGGTCGGAGGGATGCTAGACGACCCATGTTGTTGCTTCGATCAAGTGTTGTAGGGTGTACATGAGGGCATGGTCCCATATCGAGGATGAGGGCCAAGGAGGTAGTACATGGGCATACCAAAGGAGTGGCAGATTTTGATTCGTCGAGTGACAGTAGCACGAGAAATGATGACTAGTTGGTTGCCTCCTAGAACTGGAGGGCCCCTAGTTCTTAGGGCGCTTCTAGGTGACAAAAGACTCGAGGGGAGATCTGGGGGCACCGTGAATGTCGGGGTTATGTATTTATACGCTTTAGAGCCCATTTTGTATAGGTTAGTATGAAACCGATTTTGTATGGGAGTGGATACCCACTTTTTGTGTACCTAGAGGTGGGGGGACTGTGACCCGGCCGAATGATGTATATGTAATGTTTTGTAGACACTTATGCCACTGTGATTCTCTATATATGGATATATATTTTTTTGGATCATTCATATCTTCATGTGTTATGTTTTATACTTATGATGTATTTTTCTATGTGTTGTGACAAATGTATGATATTATGTATAAAATGATGTTTAATATGATAAATGCCAATCTAATACTAGGTTATCCATGTTATCTACTACTTGATTCATCGTCTTGTAATATCTTTAAATGTGATTGAATCAAAGTTGTGAGACAAAAGTCTAACTTTCTGATTTTTTGGAAGAGGCAAGGATCGTGAACTTGATATACATTGTTGAGTTGCAGGTCAAGAAGTTGTGAATCTAATAGAATTCTAAGGTCAAGAATGTGATGATGACTGGCGTCAATGAGGAAACCAATGATGATGTCATTATTCAACTTGGTTTTGGTGTTTTATCAAACATATGCCACTAGAGTGGAGAGGAACATGTGAGAGAGGTGTAGTTGATACCCATTTTTTATAGGGTAGTGGATACCCACTTTTGTACCTACAGGGTGGGGGGACTTGCTGACCGACGAACGATGTATATGTAATGTTTTGTAAACACTGATGACACTGTGATTCTATATATATATATATATATGGACATATATTTTTTGGATCATTCATATCTTCATGTGTTATGTTTTTATGCTTATGATGTATTTTCTATGTGTTGTGACAAATGTATGATGCTTATGTACAAAATGATGTTTTATGTGATAAATGCCAATCTAATACTAGGGTAGCCATGTTATCTGCTACTTGATTAAATCATCTTGGAATATCTTTAAATGTAATTGAATCAAAGTTGTGAGATAATAGTCTAACTTACAGTTATTTGGGAAAGAGGCAAGGATCGTGAACTTAATATACATTGTTGAGTTGCAGGTCAAGAAGTTGGGAATCTAATAGAATTCTAAGGTCAGGAATGTGATGATGACTGGCCTCAGTGAGGAACCAATGATGATGTCGTATTCAACTTAGTTTTTGGTGTTTTATCCCAAAAATGATGTTTAATGATAAATGCCAATCTAATACTAGGTTATCCATGTTATCCGCTACTTGATTAAATCGTTTTGGAATATCTTTAAATGTGATTGAATCAAAGTTGTGAGATAATAGTCTAACTTACGGTTATTTGGGGCAGTGCAAGGGTCGCGAACTTGATATACATTGTTGAGTTGCAGGTCAAGAAGTTGTGAATCTAATAGAATTCTAAGGTCAAGAATGTGATGATGACTGGCGTCAATGAGGAAACCAATGATGATGTCGTGTATTCAACTTGGTTTTTTGTGTTTTATCCCAAACATATGCCACTAGAGTGGAGGGAGAACATGTGAGAGGGTATAGAGGGAATCCGTTTCCAAAGTGATTCTGGTCAGAAAGCGGATTATTATCCTCAACGTAATCCAATGTGAAGCCTTATGGATGATGCATCTATCCATAACATGGATGATAGATCAAACATGAGGGATGGTGGTGAAAAAATGGGACTATAAAACTCCTCAGAAATGTGTACAAAGAAAAACCTAACATAGGGGGGTTATGCTTAGGCACAAAACCTATTCAAGTACAGCTTGTTAATGGGTTCTTTGAGAAGGTATCCTTCAAGAGGCAAGGGATATATGTGCCCTTTGTGAGGCAATGTTGGGCAATGTACCGTCCATGCTATAATGATTCCACTTCTCTCGTGGTTGTGTATCACATGGCATCATAGGGCTAACAAGAGACCACCATTGTTAAATGAGATAAGGTTGACATGGCAGTCGAAGGTGGATTTGGACCATTTTTAGCTGCCTCAATGTGTTTAAATGAAAATCAACGATCTTCATCACGCTTAATTTTGCTGTCATCAGCATTGCTCCATTGAGAAGTGTCGTAATAGCTCAATGGCAGACATAATGTGGGTATTTCTCACTCGATAGGGAGGGTAGATTCGATCCCATAGATGACGTGGAACGTTGTAAAACATGTGGCATTTTTGGGTGACGTGCGATAATCCAACAATGCAAAAACAACATATGATGCTAGTTGGTCTTATGTTTGTTGGACGGTGAGGGTTGTAGCATGGTTTTGACGCACTTTGTTGGACAACCTCACTTGTCCGTTGGACTACTATGGCTTCGCCAATCTTGGGAGAATCCTAATTTTGAAGAAAGTTCTGCAAATATCTCATTCTCGAAGTGTTTACCATGATCAAACACTAACCGTAGTGGGACTCAATCGGTAACGACATGGTTGAAGAAAAATGCGCTGATGTGTCAACGATATGGAAAGTGGGTATTTCTTTTCAAACCATTTGGTAAAGTAATCTACCGCCATAACAATTTACTTGTTTCCATTACTGGATGAAGGATGACATGGCATGAAGTCTATGCCGCATTTGCAGAAGGGTCGACAATGATGATTGGATGTAAAAGAGTTGGGGTTCCTTGTGCTTTGTTTTCGTAAAGGTGACATTTGTCACATCGCTCGACAACGTGGATGCAATCATGGAAACAACGCATGATGCAATCATGAAACAACGCGGGATAGAAGTACCATGTCGAATGATTCTTTAAGTGGACATACCTAAGAGGTGACCACCACAAGCATCAATATGGTAATCATTAAGGAATCAAGAATTAGTCGATGGTCGCATTATCTGAAGAATGATACACCTGCCTATAGAGAGAAACCCTATGAGGAGGTATCATAACCATGGCAAATGTGTATCAACGATCGTATCATTTCCATTCCAAAAATATATCATACTATAACATGAAAACTTTAAATATAATTATTATAATAATTATAAGATATAATTTCTACAGAATATAAATAATATATTATTCAAAACTAAAATGGTTAGTATGTTTAAAATATAATTTAGTTATTTTGATTGGTTTAAAATAAGTGAGATAATTAAATATTATATAAAAGGAAAGTTAAACCATATTTTATGTTATTATGATTTATTATTTTTGATTTAAATAAAAGATTTATTTTCTATTATTTTAATAATAGCAAATAAGAATAATAATTTATTTTAAAGGTCACCCAGCCAGATACTAAATTGATGAATGAAACCTCCTTATTTGTGGGACAATGAGCATAGAATATCAAATCTAAAATACAGTTATAATAACATATTAAGTTTAAAATATAAAATTATTATAATAATACATAAGATATAAGTGTAATAATTATATAAAATGTAAAATGCTATACTATTAAAAAATCATTATATTATGTTTAAAACATTATTTAATTAGTTTATAATAATGGATATAAATTAAATATTATATAAAAGAAAATTTAAAGAAGATTTTGATTTTTTATTACTTGATAAAATGAATGTGGAAGACAAATCACATACTTTGCTAAGTTATGATCTATATATCAAATTTGGTAATCATTACAAAGATGTTGTCCATAAAAAATGACTATCCCTTTTCTATTAGATGATTGATATCCAAAAACCTAATACCAAGCATTTATCATGTACCTATTGTGGAAGGCCATAAACCTAATAATATTCAAAGATGAATTCCTCACCACATAACATATGGTTAAGAGCTCAAGGGAAATCAAAGATATCTCATCAACCTTTTCCAGGTGAACTAAAACTAATGTGAAGACCTAACTTTAAACATACTCAACCTTGAGGGTTGAAAGAAGAATCTCATTAAGCAATTGTGGGAACAACTTGATGAATGGTGGTTGAAATTGAAACACTACTAGGAGAGTAGAAGATATGAAAGTTATTAAAGGTAATTGACTTAGTTGTTCAACATTTGCGAATATAGGGATTAATTATAGAGGGTTATTAAGAAACCCTCATAAACATGACAAAAAAAAATTAATAAATACATGTAGATTTGAGAGCATGATCCTTTGATGTAGATCAACCATCCAATCATTCAACAAAGTTCAATTTTCCCATGTTTCTAGATCAAAAAATTTAGTAACAAACTTTAAGAAAATCATGCTATTGACTCCAAAGAACAAGATTCAATGAACCTCCAAATAGAATGCATTTCAAAGAGTTGGGATGGGAGGAGACTATAGATTGTATGAATGTTAGTATAAGTACACCAAATGACAAATATGAGGTGATAATATGGAAATATCCATGTTATCACCTCCTTATTTTTCATTTGGTGTACTCCTACTATATTTCTATGGTTACTACAATTTACCTTTGACTCATAGTATTTCTATAGTTATTACAAATTACCTTTAATGACATTGTCATGAATTGACTACAACCCATGTAGTACACAAAACATCTAAAATTCCAAGATTTAAGGTCATATTGTTCCTTCATTTTCAAAAAAAACTTTCCATCTTAAATTTAACATTATTTTTACTATCATACTAGTTCAACTCGTAAATAACACTACCCTATTAGTGTTTTCAAATGGAGAATAAAAATAAAACATATCTTACTTCATTTAAGTGATCAATGATTACCATATTACCATATATATATATTCATTAAAAAATTAGATAAGAAACTCATAAATAATTATTAATTATGTTTACTTAATTACTTTTTAATATTTAAAATATAATTTATACATCACAAAAAGTTAATTTAAAAAATTTCCAAAAAATACCCTTCATCACCTAATGATTGATTTATATTTTCAATCAAAACTTATTGCTCACATCATTACTTATCATTAATGAAGGATGATGATACTACCTATCGCCATTAGTGAAGGACCATAAAGTCTTCATCACCCAAAACACGTATGTGTGATTTAGTCGTAGATGCCTCGAAATACGTGTTTTTGTTGGAGAAACACGTAGTTTCGTTGGAGATTTTATACTTTAGAGTTTTCTTACCAGAAATTGGGCTTTCTGCCCTTTGCAAACGGTTCAAATTCGATTCTGTGCTTTGTGACTGCTTGACCTTTGTAATGGCTTAGAAAAGCTTTAGTTTTTGTGACTGCCTCAGCTTTTGTAACAACCTTAGGAACTTTAGCTTTTGTGATTGGATGAATTTTTGTAACGATCTTAAAAGCTTCAGCTTTTATGACTGCCTGAGCTTTTGTAACTACCTTAGAAGCTTTAGCTTTTGTTACAGCCTGAGCTTTTGTAATGACAATGACCTTAGAAGCTTTAGCTTTCGTTACTGCCTGAGCTTTTTTTGACAGAGTAAGTTTTATCTTTTGTGACCGCTTGTTGTTTGAGTATATCTGTTTTCAGCGTCTTTTTTTTTGCTAAATGAGGTTTTGTGACTTCTTGTTGATTGAGCATTCGTTTTCGGCGTCCATTTCCTTCGTGAGTACTTGTTGTTTGAGAGATCGAATTCAGTGTGGTGGATGTTAATCTTAGCAACGAACATTTGTATTTTCCAGTGTTGTCTGCCATTTTTGAGAGTTCAGAAATCTGTTGGTTCAATGGGTCACTGCCCATCAACCTTCCATGGATTTTCTGTACCGAGTGATCCAATATGTTTATCTACGTATGTATACAGAAATGAATTCGATTATTTATTATACAAAGGTGCACCTTCCCCTGTTCCCAGTTCGAACAAAAGATTATATAGAATTGGAGTTAACTGGACTCCCATTCATAATAAAGGCTTTGGGAGGAGTACGCTACCATGTCATTTGAGGAGAAGGATTTGTTATTTCATGCATTTACCCGATATGCATGATACAAAGCCTTATCACGGCAGGTCTCTTATATTTATTAGCTATGGATGCCACCACAATGTAGGAAACCTTTCGACCTTGCCAATGAGTGAAAACAGTGGGGGACAGAGCGCGAGCAACACAGCGAATGTGGTGGACGGCCAAGGAATGTAGCGTCCTTCGAGCCAAACAATGGTGGACAGAGCGCGAGCAACACAACGAAGGTGGTGGACGGCCAAGGAATGTAGCATCCTTCGAGCCGAAGAAGAGAAGATTTCGAAGGAGTCCCAGTCCGAAAGGAAGAAGGAATCGCTGAGAAAAGAAGAAACCGTGAACTTAACTACTAAATCGAAAAGTCTTTTGTTCGTCATCATGCATTCCCATAGATGAGGCTCCCCCTCATCAGAAGGACGTCGGGCTTATAAGAAAGACGATGATCAAGTATGGAAGCTATTTAAAGATAGTAGAGCCCTCGATAAAACATCTCCCCAGAAAAAGGACAGTCGCCTTCAAACAACGCCTCAAGAAACTAGGATCAGAGTTCAGTTATATGCATTAATTGCCTTAAGGATTTTGGGTGACTCTTCGTATTTTGTTTGATTTCCCATTAAAACTTGAACGTGAATTGCAACCCTTGGTTCAAAATTGAATAATAACAATTGTGCGATTTTTCACTATGATTATTTTTCTTCCGGCCTTAATTTTTGTTCGTGTAGTTCTTATTTAAATTGTTGCTTTCATTCATTTTATGTTTTTATTTAAATCTGTTTTTTTCATTCATTTTATGTTTTTACTTAAATCGTTTGAACCCTAAAATTAAGGTTGGAAAGGGGAATTATCTAGGGAGTAGTGTGGATATTTATGAAATCAATTTTAGTTTTCACATAGTCGGTCAATAAATGTTTTTGTTAATTACAGTTGTAGCAATCAATTTTAGTTTGATAGCATCTATTTCTTGATCTAATTACATTTTTTTATTTAAGAATCTCATTACATTTCCATTCTTTAATTGCCTAATTTATTTCTTAGCCAACCAATAAAAAAAAAGTCACTGAGCTACTTTGTTCAATCACATTTCTTTCATGGGAACCCATCTCCAAATTCCATTTCCAAGTTCAGTACTAGAAAATTATGGATAAACCTTGTCACTGAAACCGCTACAAGTGATATCATAAATGATAAACTCATGATAGAAATTCATAAACCACAAGTGATATCATAAATGATAAACTGATGATAGAAATTACACAGGTGCCTAATAAACATGGAGTTGTTATAGTTAGCCCAAATCATAAATAAATGTGTCCTAAAGCTCACACGGTTTCATCCATGCAGTGTCTTCGATTTATTAAAATGTCTAGTATCAAATAATATATGGGACACTGGAAAATATTTTGAATTCCAAGCACAAATCCCATGCAAAATTTATTCAGGTCTAATGATCAATCCAAGCTAGGAAATTAAATTTTAAACACCTAAAAACTTGTACCATTAGAGTCCAGAATTTTGTATTGTGTGATGATAAATGCAAACTACGAGTGATTAGCCTTTCATTTTCTTAGCCAACCGAAACTCTTTCATTTTCTCGGCCAATTGAAACCTTTGAGGATGTGCTAATTGTAGATAAGGTGAGCTAATCTTTCTTGATTCTTATCCACTCACAAAAGCTCACCTCGTCTGAACAAATCAATGTGTAAATACCTATAATTAAGTAATTGAAGTCACGCTGGAAATAAGACACCTATAGGTGTAAGTTGAAAGTGGCTAATCAATGGATTCTGTGGAAAATGTAGTATGCAAGTTAAAATGTGGGATGACATTGATCTGCATTTTCAATTTTAATTTTTTTTTGGGATGTTTGATTTTATAAATTTGTGTTGTCATTGTAGGCTTCTCCACTTCTAAATCAGATGCAATGATGGAAAATTGTAGATTTGATGTGAATATTATAGCAAGGTATTCCTTATGTAATTACTTATTGATTTCTATATCACAAAATGGAACCTTATATTTATGTGAAAGGTGTTTTTTATGTGTTATGGTTAGTTTGAAGTGACTTCTTCACCATCTATTTTGACCATTTATTTTGAAATTTCTATTTATTTATTAAGAATTAGTTACCATTCCAAAATCGATGCCCAGGCTTATATTTCTATGTGATTCTCTTTCCCTTAAAACATTTTGCTATTAAATTATAAACATGGTATTAGCACTAACTTCAAAATTTTACCCTTTATACCATGATAATTATCCGTATAAATATGAGTTGAAAAATACATGTCTCTTGCAATTTTAATTGATTGATTAACATATACTTACTTGGAACACACAATAGATTGTCACAAAAATCACCAAATAATATCACCAAGCCGTGAATTAACATCCAAAATTAGATGGAATCTTGGAATAATTCTACATTAATTACCTACATGAAGCATAAGGTCTTTTGTGAAGAATTACCTTGTCTCGAGTTTTAGATGAGGTCTCAGCATAAAAGACACTCAAAAAATAAACAATCCAACATCCAAAAGCACCATACGTAAAACTAAAAGTTTCCATCCCCAACCCTCACAGAGATTTGAGATAATGCTTGCAACCCCAAAACCATTGAACCAACCTAATCAAACATATACCCATGAAGCAAAATGAGAATTTTATGTTAAAAAAACATAGCCATAATTGACATGAGCAACATTGAATGAAACATCAATGATTGGGCCTCCATGCCATAGGAAAACATTCCAAGTCTCCCTCATGTCCCATTTTTTTATGTGACTTGAGATTGGTCTGAATT
Source organism: Picea sitchensis (assembly GCA_010110895.2). Taxonomy (NCBI): domain Eukaryota; kingdom Viridiplantae; phylum Streptophyta; class Pinopsida; order Pinales; family Pinaceae; genus Picea; species Picea sitchensis. Next base: position 42,763 of record SNQJ01S0043808.1, read on the forward strand.
TCCATTTCTATAGTGTATTTATGTTTCCATGGAGGAAAACATTCCAAGTCTTCCTCAGGTCCCATTTTTTATGTAACTTGAGATTGGTCCGAATTTCCATTTCTATAGTGTATTTATGTTTCCATGGTCTTAATGTATAGGGCTGATTAACATGACCTTTATAAGTTTTGTTTCAAGACAATTAAATATGAGTTTGAAACAAGATTGTGTGTTTTGAGTTAGAATTCATGTGTCAATTACGTGTATCTTTTTCTATATATATATATATATATATATATAACCTAATAGTGTGTATTTTTATATTATATAAATGGGAAATATCTTATTTTTATATCATAAAAGAGTAATGAATGTGGATATCGTAAATCTTTAGTCTTAAATTATTTTAAATTAACTTAAGTGAAAATAATAGAGAAATGGATTGATTTTTTGAATTAATTTAAGTCAAAGTAATAGAAAAATAGATGTATTTTCAATGTTTCTATGAAATAAAATAGAAAAATTAAGATTTTTAATATTATATAAAGTTTTAGTAAAATAGAAAATAAAATAAAATTGAAATGAAATTATTTTTAACAAAATTAGAATAAATGCATTTTCTCATTATAAAATTAATTTAAAGTAAATAATTTATAATAAAACATTTTATGGTAAAATATATTTTAGATATTATATAAAAAAAAAAAAAAAAAAAAAATTAATATATTATTATATAAAAACGAAGCCATGATAAGGATTGTAAGATAAGGGTTTTAGGATCTAAAATAACAACATCCACTTTGGAAATTACCATAAACTAATAGTTTGCATGACTGGGATTAGTTCACCTCAAAGGATAGAAAAAAAAAATTCATGGAGCTCGAAAGAAAATTTTTTCTTGCTTATAAAAATATGGCCTCCATTTACAATCACTCCAAAGATGCCGCATGGATGAGAGGTGGAAAGTGCTTATGTAAAATATGCTTGTGATTCAAATTTAAAAGAGAATGTTTTGTTTCCATTTTGATGGTGCTGCCCCAACTCCTCCTAGGTGAGAAACCAAATTTAAAACCTAACACCTATTATAATTCCTAATATCATCTTTAATCCATAATCATGTAATCCCCTAATTCCATGCACAAATAAACTTTAATACTAAAATCTATAACCATTAAAAATCCACCTCTTAACTTCTAAATTACCTTCTAATTTTGTATAACTTAAAATTTTAATCTATATAACTTGTAACTAAAATGAAGTCTAATTATATCTTACTCCTAAGGTATATTATTTATAATATAACCTTAAATATCTATAATTCTTAAACATTATAACCATTCACCCCTAATCCTTCTAACCCCATACCATATAACCCTTAATCCATACATTACATAGGTACTATAACACCTAACTCTAAGTCTCTATAATCCCTATAATTCTTTATAGTTATAACACTAAACACATTACCTTCTTAATATCCAAACCTCAATGCTTATAACCGTTAAACACCAACTCTTAAGTTGCAACTCTTATCACCTTTACCCTAAGTATTCAAACCCCTTACATGTAACCCTTATGAAATATAATATATATAAACACTAATATATCACCAAAACTCTATAAAGCCCAACAATTATAACCCCTAAACTACAACACCTTCTCTATATCATTAACCATCAACCATTATAATATTTAACTAGTATAAAATGACAACACCTCTAGATCTAATATGTATAACCATTAACATAGACCATAACATTAGTAATCTGAAAACACCTATAACTATAAGGTCCCCCTACACCACTACTCTTATAACCCTCGAAGCCAAAACTTGTAATCAAGATAATATTTATCACTACAACATTTTATATCCCTTAACCCATTAATTTAATAACTAAGTATTATAATGCAAAACCTATATAAATCACATTCATTTAGCTTGAATAATCCTAATCCTAATAACTCTATCATTTAAATTATTGTTTTAAGGGATATAAATGTTGTAGTTATAAATGAATATATGAACTCTCATGCCACTAATCCTTATAACCCCAGTCAATATAACTTGTAACCCTTATACTCATTTTTACTAACATTTATATCCCCTACCCCATTAATTTAATACCTAAGTCTTATAATCCAAACCTATATAAATCATACAATCATTTATCCTATATAATCTCTAATACTAATCACTTATCATCCATAGCCACTAATCATTACAATTTCTATATCCCTCTAACCCATATAATTCATATCATCCTTATCATTCTAAACCCAAGGACCTTCTAATGGAGTGCATCGCCGCCATGGTGGTGAGGATAGGTCTATCATCCGATATGAGGAAATCGATGAACTTCTGATGGAGTGCATTTCCACTATGGTGGTGAGGATCATGGACCTTTGGGCCCTTAATTGATCACAAGAGGTTAGTTGAGGATATAGAGGATCCTTTGATTGGACCTTTTTCCCGGGTCATCTTCACAATAACCGGATGATGGGACAGTGATTCGGCTGTCACGATAAGGAATCAAGGACTTTGATTTTGGGTCCATTCCTGCGGACTGCTTCTAGAGAGTGTGCCTGCTGCACCCAAGGATTCCTTGGAGCCTCAGCCATACGCGACTAACACCGCATTGACCCATGTTGGTCTCCACATGGCGTAAAGCAGAGGGTGGCCACTTCATTTCACCCACTCATGGTGGTGTGTGTGGCTTACAAATTCCACTACAGGTGATATTGAGGTGAAATTGGTATGGAGTACCGACAAATTCCAAAGGTGACACTGGTATGGACTATCGACATGACTTGGATATGATGATGCTTCCATGGGATAATTGTGATCAGAGAGGTATTCTTTTGTATTATGTTTTGTGATTTTAATATCTAGCATTTGATTATATATGTATATATGGATGTTCACACTATCTTTGGTGTTGTTTTACAGATGTGGGACCTTGAGTCCAGAGGATGAGATGGTCAAGGATACGTCTCAGTGTAGAGAAAAGGGCGGGAGAGAGGTGGAGACGAGATGACATTGGTGTTGTACTAGCACATGAGCCACATGCAAAGGGCAGAGGGATGCTAGAGGGGTCACATCACCACTCGATCCGGTGTTGCGGTGGTGTACATGAGGGCATGTGGGCCAATATTGAGGACAAAGAGGTCTTAGAGTAGTGTATGGTAAAACAAATAGAAAGTGGGAGGACTCCTGGATTCTCCCAGACAGAGGGTGCGTGCATAATGATGACTCTAAGGTCGCCTCGGACCCGAGGACCCTAGTTGGTGGGCCTGCATTTATCATTACGACCTATGGGAGGTCCGTGGGCAATCAGGAGTGTCAATTTTTGTATATATAGGATGAGTCCCAATTTTGTATAGGTAGTTGATACCCATTTTTATAGGGTAGTGGATACCCACCTTTGTACATATAGGATGGGGGGACTCACTGGCTTACGAATGATGTATATGTATTGTTTTGTAAACATCGCATGACACCCTTGATTATATATATATATATATATATATATATATATATATATATATATATATATATATGGACATATATTTTCTGGATCATTCATATCTTCATGTGTTATGTTTTTATGCTTATGATGTATTTTCTATGTGTTGTGACAAATGTATGATGATTATGTATAAAATGATGTTTAATGTGATAAATGCCAATATAATACTAGCTTAGCCATGTTATCTGCTACTTGATTAAATCATCTCGGAATATATTTAAATGTGATTGAATCAAAGTTGTTAAATAATAGTCTAACTTGCACTTATTTGGGAAAGAGGCAAGGATCATGTAATGTGGATATACATTGTTGAGTTGCAGAAAGACAAGTTGGGAATATAATAATACAGTAAGGTGATGAATATGGCGATGAATGGCCTCGGTGAGGAGACCAATAACGATGTCATATTGAACTTTATTTTATGGTCGAAGCCCAAACATATGCCCCTAGAGTGGAGAGCAAAGAGCATGTGAAGGGTATGATCAATCCAAGGGTCAAGTTACATTTTCATCTAACGGATGGCATCGTCAACGTAACGGATGTGGTAACCTTATGGATGATGTATTTGTCCATAACATGGATGATAGGTCAAACATGAGGAATGGTGGTGGAAAAAGAAGATCATAAAACTCTTCTACAAATGTGTACAAAGAAAAACCTAACGTAGGGGGTCTATGCTTAGGCACAAAACTTGTTTGGCACAACCCATTGACTGGTTTTTTGAGAGGGTATCCTTTTGAAGAGGCAAGGATTTATGCGCCCTTTGAGGTAGTGTTGGACAATTGTAGGGTCCATGTTATAATGATTCAAATTTCCCATGGTCAAGAGTATCGTATGATATTGTAGGCTAACATGATATCACCATCATTAAACGAGCGAAGGTTGATGTGGCGGCCGGTGGTATTGGGACTGCTTTTTTAGCTACCTCATTAGGTTTAAATGAAGATCGACGATCTTCATCAAGTGACTCTCAGGTCAACAGTTACCGCCTCCATTGGAGCATTGTGAGGTAATAGCTCAATGGAAGTGCTTAACGTGGGGATTTCACTGGACAGGGAGGGTGGCTTCGGATCCCATGGTGGATGAGGGTGGAACATTGTAAAACTTGTGGCATTTTCGGGTGACGTGTGATAATCCCATAACACGAAAACAACATGATGCTAGTTGGTCTTATGTTTGTTGATGGTAGGTTGTAGCATGGTTTTGAGGACTTTGTTGACAACCTCAACCTGTCCGTTCGAATGAGGGTAGTATGAGGAGGAAAACCCCCGTGAGTAGCTTCCTAGTTTTGAGCCTAGAAAGAGAAAGTTTGTTTCCATTTTGACGGTGCGGCCCCAACTCCTCCTAGGTGAGAAACCAATTTTAAAACCTAACACCTATTATAATTCCTAATATCATCTTTAATTGATAATCAGGTAATCCCCTAATTCCATGCAAAAATAAAAATTTAATACTAAATCCCATAACCATTAAAAATCCACCCCTTAACTTCTAAATTACCTTCTAAATTGTATAACTTTAAAATTTTAATGTGTATAACTTGTAACTAAAATGAAGTCTAATTATATCTAACTCCTAAGGTATATAATTTAGAATATAACCTTAAATATCTATAATTCCCAAACATTATAACCATTCACCCCTAATCCTTTTAACCCTATACCATATAACCTTTAATCCTTACATTACATAGCTACTATAGAACCCAAGTCTAAGTCTCTATAATCCCTATAATTCTTTATAGCTATAACAAGAACACATAACCTCTTAATCTCTAAACCTCAATGCTTATAACCCTAAACACCAACTCTTAAGTTGCAACTCTTATCACCTTTACCCTAAGTATTAAACCCCCTTACATGTAACTCTTTATGAAATATAATATTTATAAACACTAATATATCACTAAAAATCTATAACACTCAAAAATTATAACCCCTAAACTACACCACCTCTCTATCATTAACCATCAACCATTATAATATTTAAGTAGTATCAATGACAACACTTCTAAATCTAATATGTATAACCATTAACATAACCTATAACATTAATAACCTGAAAACCCCTATAACTATAAGGTCCCCTACACCACTAATCGTTATAACTCAGTCAAAACTTGTAACCAATATAGTCATTTATCACTACAACATTTATATCCCTTAAACCATTAATTTAATACCTAAGTATTATAATGAAACCCATATAAATCACAATCATTTAGCTTGTATAATCCCTATTACTAACTACTCTATCATTTAAATTATTGTTTTAATGGATATAAATGTTGTATTGATAAATGATTCAGGCGGACCCCTACACCACTAATCCCATATAACCCTAGCCACAATATAACTTGTAACCCCTTTACAATAACATTTATCACTACAACATTTCATCCCCAATCCCCATTAATTTAATACCTAAGTCTTCATCGAGGAGTGGCTAGAAACGTGTTAGTGGTCCTATCCTCCCACATCATGTGAAATTTGTAGAATGTAGGTAGTGGTTGCACGGAGGGCCTTATAGGGTTTTTTTTGGGTAGGGGCCCACCAGTGCGTGGGAGAAGGAGGAATACCCATGCGCATGTGTGTGGGTATAATTCCTTCTCCTATGCATAGTGTGTGGTTGTGTTTGACACAACCGCGCATGTGGGTGACGAGAAGGAAAATAAAAGTGCACAAGAGATGTGCTCCTATCTGACCGGGACAAATATGACCGATGCACTACCGTTTTTATAAAGTTGTGCATCAATGTTGTGCAAGAACAAACGCATACGTATGCACTCGCTTCGCACAACTACACATGTGATATACATGATTGTTTCTCGACAGCTGCATTAGTGCACATCCATGCAAAGAACATGCACACATATTTGCACACCTGTCAAGGAAAGCTAAGACCTGGAGGCAAGGATAAGGGGTTTGAAATTTGTGAATATTTTATTCTTTATGGATGATAACGGTGATTAGGTATTTTTGTGTGAATATAGGTCATCAACATAATCCAGATATGAAGATGCCAGTGCATTGGAGAGAGAGTGACTGGAACCCGTATGGGAGATGATTATAGAATAGACGGGCATGCAAAGACACTTGGCAGCCTACGGGTGGCTCAATTTATTTGATTGTCTGTTGATACGATTGTAGGATTTCTTTCTTCAGTATATAATTGCGATGTGGAGAACTAATCTATAGTGTTTCATAGTGAGAGAACAAGAGTTGACATTCTCGATCATCGAGGATGTGTATTTTTTGATGGGGCTCCCATTCTATGGGATGGCCCTTCCTATTGACCCCTAGTTTTTGGGGGACAAGTGAGTGTGTGACTTGGAAATTCGCCACTGCTCGGGGCCAAACCCGATGTCGGGTTTGGTCATCCGAATTGAGGTGATTGATGACATTCTCACATAGTGCAATATAGCTATGGTGGTGAGGATCAGGTTCGGTCATCCAAATTGAGGAGATCGATGACCTTCTGGAGGAGTGCATAGCCACTATGGTGGTGAGGATATACAGATACTTGGGCCCTTAATGGATCATAGGAGGTTAGTAGAGGATAGTGGAGCGGGTCCTCGATTGGGACCTTTTTTCCCGAGGTTTCCTTTTGCACACCCGGATGATGGGACAGGTGAACTAGTGTCAACGATCTGAATCCAATGGCTTTGATTTTGGGTCCATTTTGGTGACCTGATTTCTAGAGAGGGTGCCTCTGTTGCACCCAAGGATTCTTTTGGAGCCCTCAGGGCCACGAGAGTTGTGACTGATGCGATCATCCCATGTGTTGGTCTGACACGACGGTGTAGAGGGTGGCCACTATTTCACGACCACAGTTATGCGCATGTGGCAAAATGTTCCATTGGTGATACTGAGGTATCCATACACTGGTATGGACTATTAACATGACCC